>SKCR01041604.1:0-59381 GCA_019454045.1 Zanthoxylum bungeanum
CTAAGTATGATCTTTGATGTGTGCTAGCACTTAGAAAAAATGCAACAATTCTTCTTCTTCTCCTTGGTGTATTCGGCCAAGCCAAATGGGGAGAGAAATTTGGAGTTGGGCGTGAATGAGAGAGAATGAGAGAGTGATGATAGTGACTTGTATTTTTTGATTTTTTCAAAACAAAATAATGATATACCAAATATCTAATATTTGGTAAATGTCTATCATCTCTCAAATTGAGTGTTCAACAAGTCTATAACCACCCACCAAATTCCATCACCAAAAAATTGATTAAAGTGACTAGGTGATGTGACTTGTGATGTGACTTGTGGGCCCCACTTGATTCAAAATCCGAGTGAGCCCGCAAACACATTCCGGGCTCGGGTTCGTTAATTCCGAGTTAATGAATTTTTCGTTGCGACTTAATTAAATAATTATGCCTAGCAAAATTACTATTAAAGTCGCTCGCGAATTAATTCTAAATTAATTTGTTCGCCCGAATTAAAATCCAATTTTAATTCCGTTATGAAATCTAATTTCTTTTAATATATCGAATATATTATTTAATCGATTAATTCTGAATTAATCGTTCTCTCTCTTCTAATTGAATTTTATCCCAGATAAAATCTTGCCGTAATTAATCCTAGATTAATTTTCTCTCTTATAATTAATCCCAGATTATTTATGTGTGAGTCATACGTCATCGGTGAATCTTCGGGAAGCGACCCATGAGATCCCTGGATATGTTGGCAGTAAATCCGGTTGTCGGACTATCCGAACACGTGCGTACCTCGTACCACGTTTTTATCATTTTACGAGACATGGTTGGCTTATAGTAAAGCACCGTACCTACCCAATTCTCCAAAAATATTCTTAAAGGAATATATAATCTATAACAGGCGTAGTATACGTAGTATTGCATATTGTGATCCAGTATCTGATGTCATATGCAAGGCCTGGGGCTGAAATAGTGCCTGCCCCGTACGAAGCATATATCGGATCACAAATAACTAGTCTCTATAATCGGATAATCATGACCTTTTCATATTATCCCGATAGTTACAACATAATAGAGAACCGGTTTTGTATCCCTGCGTGATCATCATCTTCATATGACTGAAGTGATACTTCCGTCTTGACATCACACCCAATACATTACGATTCTCAATAAACTCAGAAGAGGCGTACACAGAACCTATTAAAGTCTCGGATGACCAAAACCAAAGCGTATTGATTGTCGCAAGTACTAGCGATGCAAGTCTCAGGTTAAGACCAAATACACCTACCCTGAAGCGGATTCCCATTGACACATAGTCATACTACCAATGGGACTCCGCGGGGTCTATCCAGAGCGAAGCTATTTCCGTACCATCGGTAAACACAACCTCCTATCACACTTGCATAAGTATCCAATACTTAAATATATGAGAACTATGTTGTTACGCTTCCATAACACGCACAGTGCAATACTAGTCTATTCTGCATTATCGATGTACAGTCTCGATAATACTACGACTAGGGATATTTAATGATTAAACCTTTGTGGATTGATATTGTCTCGTATCTTATAATCCAGAACTAATCATAAGGATTTTTATCATATATATATATATATATATGTAATCTAATTACAATAAATGATAAAATGCAATTTCCATTGTCACATAGTTAATTTGTACAAAAACCACAATATCTTTTACAAATAGTGACGATATGGGTTATAATTGTCCAACAATCTCCCACTTGGCCTATAGCCAGTCACTCAAGCATCTAACACCTGAACTATGTACATGTCGCTCAAACTTTTACTGAGGAATAGCTTTCGTCAGCGGATCTGTAATGTTATCCTCTGATGCGACCTTCTCGATCTTCACATCGCCACGATGTATGATCTCACGAATCAGATGGAAACATCGAAGAACATGCTTGGATCGTTGATGAGACCGCGGTTCCTTAGCCTGCGCTATAGCCCCGTTATTGTCACAATACAATGGAACAAGCTCAGATGCTAGCGGAACTACTCCTAATCCAATTAGGAATTTACGGATCCAAACTGCCTCTTTTGCTACTTCAGCTGCAGTAATATACTCTGTTTCTATTGTTGAATCGGCAATAGTCTTTTGCTTTGAAGATTTCCAGCTTACTGCTCCGTTGTTCAAATAAAATATGTACCCAGATTGTGACTTACAGTCGTCTTTATCGGTTTGGAAACTTGCATCGGTAAACCCAGTTACCTCAAGTTCTCCATCTCCATAGATTAAGAAAGCATCCTTAGTTCGTCTAAGATACTTAAGGATATTCTTAACCGCCATCCAGTGACCATCACCTGGATCGGCCTGATAGCGACTATACATGCTCAAAACATAGGAGACATCAGGTCGTGTACATATCATGGCATACATGATCGATCCGACTGCCGAGACGAACATGATTTGACTCATGTTGTCTCTCTCATCTTGAGTTTTAGGACACATGTCCTTAGATATAGTGACGCCATGTGACACTGGCAACAATCCCCTCTTAGACTGTTCCATATTGAATCTCTTCAACACTTTGTCAATGTACGTGCTCTGGGAGAGTCCAAGCAGTTTTCTAGATCTATCCCGGTAGATCTTTATTCCCAGAATAAAGGCTGCTTCTCCCAGATCCTTCATGGAGAATTTTAATGAAAGTCAAGCTTTCACCGATTGTAGCATGGGAATATCATTGCCAACAAGCAATACATCATCGACATAAAGGACAATGAATGTCAGTGCGCTCCCACTAACCTTCTTATATACACAAGGATCATCCTCGTTTTAAACGAAATCATATTCTTTTATGATCTCATCAAAACGTTGGTTCCAAGAACGCGATGCTTGTTTCAATCCATAAATGGATCGATTTAACTTGCAAACCTTGTCTGCATATTTAGGTACGACAAAACCGTCAGGCTGTTGCATATAAACATCCTCCAAAAGGTTTTCGTTAAGGAAAGCGGTTTTGACGTCCATCTGCCATATCTTGTAATCGAAATATGCAACAATAGCAAGCACAATCCGAATGGATTTAATCATGGCAACGGGTGAAAAAGTTTCATCGTAATCGACATCATGTCGTTGACGATACCCTTTCGCTACAAGCCTAGTTTTGTACGTTTGTATGTTGCCATACATGTCGGTCTTCTTCTTGAAGACCCATTTGTAACCAATAAGCTTTACGTCTTTTGGTGCATCAACCAGTGTCCAAACTTGGTTGGTGTATATGGAATCCATTTCGGACTTCATGGCATCTTGCCATAAACCGGAGTCGATACCTTGTATCGCTTCCTCATACGTAGCCGGTTCGTATTCCTCAATAAGATTAATATCTACATGAGGTGAGATCAGAAACTCATACCTCTCAGGTTGTTTTCTGACTCTCTCCGACCTACGCGGTTCTTTTGTATTCGAAGATTGTGGTACAATCTCATCCCTGATGAACTGTTCATATTCCGTTAAAGATTTTGTGCCAGAAACAGTATCACTCCGATTTTCATCGAGTTCTACTTTCCTCACACTTACCACTGCATTTAGGAATTCCTTCTCAAGGAAAACCGCATGTAGAGCAACAAATACTTTGTTCTCTTGTGGGTGATAGAAGTAATATCCTTTGGTTTCCCTAGGATATCCTACAAATATACATTCATCCTATTTGGGCTCTAGTTTGGTACCTTCCAAACGTTTGACGTATGCCCAGCAACCCCAAATCTTCAGGAATGAGAAACCTGGTTTCTTTCCTGTCCATATTTCATACGGAGTATGTTGAATAAACTTTGACGGAACCTTATTCAAAATAAGTATTGCACTTTTCAATGCATATCCCCAGAAGGAAATAGGTAGCTCTGTGCGACTCATCATAATGTTGGGGTTGGTGCTCAGAGCGCCAATCCGGACCGTATTTATGTCTGATTCATGAATACGAACTTCCATTTTTTCCATAATATTACTTTATTAGTGGTTACACCTCTTGTTTTTTATATACGTATTCGATCTGATTACGATTAGATTGGAACTAAATGTGGTTTAGTGATATGTATATATTAGACAAAGGCCCGATAATATATAATGCAGTACACAGTTACAAAGGTAGTTTGTAATTGACATTGGGAAGTGTCACTGGCAAATGTATATTATCAAATATAGTTCCTGGACAATATTTACCAACACGGGTCGGTTAGTCAAATCCGTTGAGACCCGTACATGTCGTATATCGAGACTTGGTCTGATGGTTTATCCCAATGAACCATAAGTCTGGGGAGACTCGTATAGACGTATAGGTGTTTATAGTGGATAAACACTGAACGACTCACCGAAGATTTAGTAGCATAATGGTCATTCGACTTGAGATACCACTGTGGATGTATGAGACATCCTCCACACTTAGATGACAGTCACGTCACCGATTTATTTAGATCAGACCTCCGCCTGTTCATTGGGTGTGGACCAATCCTCAGGATGTCCTATGTGTGTCAAGATAGGATCCGTCAGTTCTGTGTACAGAGCATAGGTAGTCCATATGTGATTAGCAATCAGTTAAATCTATGGCCATAGTATACTTTGGAAATCAGTTCCGAATGTTATTTATAGATTTCTAATAGATACGTCGACGGGATAATACCTATAGAGATTTGACGTTTACATCTATATCTCTGGGATTATCCGGATACTTGTGACAGATGGATTATACGTATGCAATGACCTCGACCTGTATGATTCAGCTAGTTTATCCGTGGTCGTCATAATTTACGGGTGGGTAAATTATGGACACGAAATTGGATTTTGTGACATATATACCTGAATCTATAGAGTCTCACTAATGAAATATACTCGTAGAGCACTAGGGCAACATTTATGAATAATATTGATTATTTATAAGTCGTTTAAAGGTTAAACGAAAAATACATGCGAATGGACCTAATAGTCATTTCTTAATTATTGTGTATTTGTACTTAATGATAGACTTTGTTAAATACATATTAATTAAATGTCAAATTATGATATTTGACATATATCATAAATATATATATGTATTTGGATATTTAAAGTAAATATTATACATATATTTAAAATATTTGTATTTATATAATTATTTAATTATTTAATTGTTAAATAATTAAATTAATTAAAAATATAAATATCCTAAGTTTGTGATATTTTTGGAAATTCTTTAGTTGTCGTTGTTGACTTGTTTGGAATCATTAAAGTGTAATGATAAAAAGCAAATGCAAGTTGATTAAAGCTTTAAATGAAACAAAGAAAAATATCTAGATATTTTTATTTATTTTGCTTCCAATTTCGGCCAAGGGCAATTTTGTGGAGGTATATATTGTTTTGTTTCATTTTTAGGGTTTCATTTGAGACAAAATAAACATAAAATGAGTTGAGAGAAAAGCTTGAAGGCAAAAGGAAAAAGCTTGGGAATCTTTGAGTTTTGTAAGTTTTTCTTTAAAGCTTTTAACATGGAAATTGTTTCTAACATTCTTGGCATCATTTTGTGTTGCTTTGATGTTCTTTATTCTATTATAGTTTGTGTTTATTTGGTTGAGAACTTGTGTGAAAGATTGATGCATGTAAGTGAGCTTAAACTTGTTTTAAAGCTTTACTTTTGATTTTTGGAAAATCAAGTTGTCATTCTAGAGTTGGTAAGCCACTCCTTGGTGACCTAGAATTGTTCTAGAGTTGTTTAAAAGTGTTGAGGCTATATTGGTGAAGTATTGAATGGATTAAAGTGTTGGATTTTAAAGATTTGGTAAAATTGGACAATTTGGTGAAATTGAAAAATTAGGGTTCATAACCCTCTCCAAATTTGGGGCTTTTCATATATGTGATGTATTATGGTATGAATATGATGCATATAAATTTTTGGGTTGATTGAATTTGATCTTGGCATGTTTTGAACAAAAGGGACCAAAATACAATTACTTGAAAATTTGGGGGTTGTCACGGCATTAGACTAAAAATTGGGGATTTGTGTGAAATCTGATTTTGATGCATTAGATGTGTTGAAAAATATTTTAGAAATTATTTAGAATCATCCAAAATTGTGTTTGACAACTTTTGGACTAAAATGATCAATTTACAAAGTTTTGGGGCAATTCGGTAATTACCAAGAAATTTGATTTCTTGTGTAATTTTTCAGAATTTGATAATTGGATAATTAAATAAATAAGTTTATTTAATCGATTCGAGAAAAAGTTTTGAAATCGGAAAATTTTGATTTTCCGCGATTCCCCTACGTTACCGATATTCCCCCTTAAAACCCCAACAAAATGGTATCAGAGCAAGTCTGATTCTGGACACCCTAATATGATTAGCCCTTTAAAATCTAATGTTTGTTCTTTTCTTTACTTGATACATGCATGCTTTCATTTAATTTGATTAAATTTAAAGTGTATGACACCTTATGGAATATCCCTGCTTAATAAGGTTTTAAAGTAACTAGTATTTGGAATACTTGTTTCTTGGTCCGTCTTGTCAATACGGTTTTTAAATATTTTTCCGTGACTACATCTGAGACCGTGCCTCTACTGTGAGGGTGTAGCCGATAGAGATTTATTTATGCCCGATGTATATAAGATACTAGATAAATTCAAGCGAAAACGCAATCCTGAACGTGCCCTAAATGTCAGGGTTACGCAAGTAACTTGAGTTTATCATTGACGAGTTTAACCTTGGTACGTCTCCTTGTGGGCCTGCCTTAGCAGCGACAACGAGAAACGACCTGGACCGGAACCTCGGAGTCACTATTGAGTGATTGACAATGAGTTGTCTACCTGTGAATATACGTAGACGAGACCGTGCCTCTGCTGTGAGTCGAAATATATTCATGGGGTCCTCTTCCTATTATTGAATTCGATTTAATTATTGAATTCTCGTTTTTCCGTTGGGGATTACGGTATTACGTAAAATAGTGGGAGACACTACTAAGTTTAAAATATTCCATAACTTAAGCAGTGTGTATTATTATGGAAATTGCCACTTGTTTGTTTCCTTATTCTATTGTTTATATAGAATTGAACTTTTATTTACTGCACACATATTTTGATATGTAATCTGACTTGACTCTTGGTTGCAGTTATTCTAGAATAGGTTGTAGATACTACTAGACTAGGATATTATTAGATTGGTCTAAACCATCGGGAACTGTTGTTCCGATTTTCGTCAAAAAATCAAGATGGTTAATGACTTAGTTTCTAAGTCATGATAGATAATCTAGATAGATATCCCTTTTAGGAAATAATACTTTAGAGAGAATAGTTTCTTATGCAGTAAGAATTGACTTGAATTAGTTCATGTCTCGAGATTCTTGACTGGCATTAAGAAATCCCCATTAGGTATTTGTTTATCTAGTAATGACGTTTCTTAGCTTTAATTACCTTTAGAGGCAATGTGTTTTACACAATTTGCTAATCAATTATTTGCAATTGTTGTGAATAGTTGAATGCAAATAGTAAGGCTAAAGAAAGGGGATGCGTATAGTTGTGTATAGAAAATATCGATTTTCACAATACTACAACTATAAGTATTGGATACCAGATCTCCCATATAGTTATTTAAAAATATTAGTTAACGATTGTTTTGATAAATGATATCACAACTCGCGACTATTGGATAGTTACTTGTTCTTTATAAACAATTTTTATATATTTTAAATATAACTAGTAGTGTCATTGACGTAGAGATAAACATTAAGAAAAATTATTCGGTAAAATAAATAATTTAGAACGGTGCTTTATGAGTTTAATCACTTAAGCATTAGATGCTTATTCCGTATGGTAAAGGATGGTTTGATACAAGATCACACCACACATCCTTATCCATTTAATGAATATTGTATTCAGGAAGGTGATTAAAATCTCGTTTAACCAATGATTTGTCATTGGACCACCAGATTCATTAAACTGATACATTAGATGTATGTAGTTTTAATGAATTGTAATTGCTTAAGGTAGTTTTCTTTACTTCGTAACTTAGTTTATGAATTGTCATAACTTAGTTACTTGTTTCTGAAAGAACACATATTGAACGTCTTGAAATGATCAAGCACTTTCAATCTGTTCTAATGAAACGCATATTGAACATATTTGACTGGTTCAAATATATTCAATCTGAAAATTTGAAAACGTGATCCTTAAAATTCATAACAAGTCTTTGAATTGTTCAAAGATCTTTGATACGATCAAACATATGAATTTAAAGCAATTAGTTCTAAGGTTATTCAGTGAATATGATTCATATTCAATATTATTCTTCCACGATTCCATCTTGATGGAATTGAGTAGTGGGAGCAGTCGAATCTTATATGATTTGATTCATTTGATATTGAATGTTACCAAATTAGTTTCAATACTCTTGGGGATATGCTCCAGTAACACTAGTTCATCATTTTTAATTTAGGTTCCATTAATTTCCACAGTTACATATATGATATGTATAGGTAGAAAATTTGAATCTTGAAAAGTTTGAGATTTGAATCTTTCTTTTATATAATAGTTATATAATGAAAATTACTTACACCTCGGAGGTATAAGTAAAAGTTTATCATTTATTCTATTTTATAGAATATTGTATTCTATTTAATTTTTTATCTTTCCTACGATCCTAAGTAATAAAATCGTTTTATTACTTGGTGTGTAACATCAGATGTTAATTATTGTAGAAAAGACTTGACTTATTGAAGTCAAATGTGAGAATGATAAACTATAATTGGAACTACGTAATTAATAAGATGAAACAACCCTTATACATCTTCCGTACAAGTCCAATAGGATAACATAATCATTTACGAGTATTTGATACTTAATGGTTCTGTTGTTTTCTTATTGAAGAAAATTATCCTATAACTTATAATGGAAGCGATATTTGATATCGATTCTGGAAGTTCACCATTGAACCAGAGATCTAAGATTGTTCATAGCTTACTACGATCAAGTTTTGAACTTGATTACGCTTTCATTATGAATTAGTTCATGATATGTGCTAATTATTTGCGCAACGAAAGCAGTGTGAGCTTATTAAAGGTTTGACCTTTACAGTATAACAATGAGAAAGGTTATACTCAGTAATCTATTGTAGATTCTGAGAAAAATTGTCTCTAGTCACGCTAATTGAACAATTAAAGATATATTGGTTAATGTTGATATTAAACTATACATTTTAGCTAAAGAATGCAAAGTGGCGTTTTTGACTGACTTATTCAGATAAAAGATCAGTTGTGATTTCTTTGTTTGAAGAGTTCATTCTGGAATGGCCCTAGAGTTTGTGTTCTGCTGAGATCGTATTTTAGTGTGCTAGCTTATAGAGCCTATTGTAGACTCGGATAAGTCTTTCGGAAATCCGTATTCTCTATTTTTGATATCAATCAGATTGTCTGATCTTGTCAAAGTATAGAGAATATGTTGGGTTTCTATTAAGTCCCAAGATCGATTTCAAGCAAGAAATATGTATGAATACATCAAGAAGTACGGCGGAATCATACTTACATTGAACGGCTTTTGCGATGCGAGGAACAACAAAAATTTCCAAGCTTTGTCTCCAAGAAGCTCACGGCATTTGAAGATTTTTGAGCTCCAAAAATTCGGTCATGGATGTCCTCCAAGCTCCAAGATTTGTGTAGTGTATTTCATGCCCACGAGTGGGTTTCCCTATCACCTTGCAAGACCCCGAATGTGTGCTAGCACCTTGGAAATTTTGCCACAAAATTCCCTAAGCTTCTCCTTCATCTCACGATTTTGTGCAGAAAATTTGGAGAAGAAATGGCCCAAGGCCGAGAGAGGGAAGAGGAAAGAGAGAAGAAAATGAGTTGGTTAATTGATTTCCAAAATCAATTAAAACATATACCAATTTTTCACTTTCAAAAAGTCAAGGCATTAAAGCCAACCAACTACTACCATCAATAACTCATGACAAGTTGTCAAATCACTCAAAGTGACTAGACATCACATCAATCGATTGACTAGTGATTTGACGCTTGATGTGACTTGTGGGTCGCACTTGAATTCGAAATGCGAGTGCGCCTGCAAACACTCTTGGGCTAGGTTCGCTAATTCCGAATTAACGAATTTTCCGTTGCGACGTAATTAAATAATTATGCCTAGCAAAATTACTATTCAAATCGCTAACGAATTAATTCTAAATTAACTTGTTTGCCCGAATTAAAATCTAATTTCAATTCTGCGTCGAAATCCGATTTCGTATAATATATCGAATATATTATTTTATCGATTAATTCCAAATTAATCGTTCTCTCTTTTTAAATAATATTTTATCCCAGATAAAATATCTCCGTAATTAATCCCAGATTAATTTTCTCTCTCCACTTATTAATCCCAGATTAATAAAGTGCGAGTCATACGTCATCGGTGAATCTTCGGGAAGCGACCCATGAGATCCCCGGATATGTTGGCAGTAAATTCGGTCGTCGGACTATCCGAACACGTATGTGCCTAGTACTACATTTTTACCGATTTACAAGACATGGTTGGCTTCTAGCAAAGCACCGTGCCTACCCAATTCTCCATAAATATTCTTACTGGAATATGTGATCTATATCAGGCGCAGTATACGTAGTATTGCGTATATCGATCCATTATCTGATGTCACGTGTAAGGCCTTGGGCTGGAATCGTGTCTGCCCCGTACGAAGCACATATCGGATCTCTGGTAACTAGTCTCTATAATCGGATAAACATGACCTAGTCATAATATCCCGATAGCTGCAGCATATAAGAGCACCAGTTCCGTATCCTACGTGATAATCATCTCCACTATGACTGGAGTGATACTTCCATCTCGACATCACACCCAATACACTACGATTCTCAATATACCTAGAAGAGGCGTACACAGAACCTGTTAAAGCCCGGGATGACTAAAACCAAAGTATATTGATTGTCGCAAGTATTAGCGGTGCAAGTCTCAGGTTAAGACCAAATACACCTACCCTGATTTGGACTTCCATAGACATATAGTCATACTACCAATGGAATTCCGAGGGGTCTATCCAGAGCGAAGCTGTTTTCCGTACCATCGGTAAAACACAACCTCCTATCACACTTGCACGAGTATCCTATACCCAAATATATGAGAACTATGCCGTTATGCTCCCACAACGCGCACAAGTGTAATACCAGTCTATTCCGCATTATCGATGTCCAATCTCGATAATACTACGACTAGGGATATTTAATGATTAAACCTTTATGGATTGATACTGTCTCATATCATCTCAATCCGGAACTAATCATATGGACCTTCTATCATTTATACATCTTGGTAATCTAATTACAAATGATAAAAGAGCAATTTCCTTTGCCACATAGTTAATTTGGACAACAACACCATGTTCTGTACAAATAGTGATGCTATGGGTCATATTTGTCCAACAATCTCCCACTTGGCCTATAGCCAATCACTCAAGTGTCCTACACCCGAACTACGTACGGTTCGCTCAAAAATTCTGCTGAGGAAAGGCTTTTCGTCAGCGGATTTGCATGGTTATCACCTGATGCGATTTATTCAATCATCACATCACCACGATGTATGATCCGAACGAATCAGAAGAATAATTGAAGTATTTATCTGGATCGTTGATGAGATCATTAATTCTTTAGCCTGTGCTGAAGCCTAGCTCAGCTGCTAACAGAACTACTCCTAATCTGATTAGGATTATTATCGATCCAAAAGGCTTCTATTGCTGCCTCCGCTGCAGCAATAATCCACTTTTGTTGTTTATTCGGTAACAGTATCTTGCTTGGAAGATTTCCAGCTCACTGTTCCGTTATTCAAACTGTATATTACCATTACTACGACTAATAGTCGTTTTTATCGGTTAGGAAACTTACAGCAGTGAACCCAGTCACTTCAAGTTCTCCTTCTCCATAGTATAAGACAGCATCCTTAGTTCATCTAAGATACTTAAGGATGTTCTTAACATCAATCCAGTGACTATCACATGGATTGGCCCGATTGTGACTCCATATGCTCAAAGCATATGAGACACCAGGTCGCGTACATTTATTTTATTGTACGAGTTCTCAGAGAGTGCGAACAACCTTTAGATCTATCCCAGTAGATCTTTATTCCTAGAATAAAGGTTGTTTCTCCCAAGAATTCTACGGAGAATATTCATGAAAGCCAAAATTTCACCGATTGTATCATTGGAATATCATTTCCAAGAAATGATATGTCATCATTACTTAGGACATTCACTATCAGTGCGCTCCCACTAACCTCCTTATATACACAAGAATCATTTTCGTTTTGAATCAAATCATATACCATTATGATTACATCAAAACGATAGTTCCAAGAACGTTATGCTTGCTTCAATCCATCCATGGATCGAGTTAACTTGCAAACCTTGTTTGCTCATTTTGGTGCGACAAAACCGTCAGGATGTTGTAAACATCCTCCAAAAGGTTTCCATTTAAGGAAAATGATTTTGACGTTCAGCTACCATATTTCATAAATGAAACATGCAGCCTAAGCAAGCATTATCCAAATGGATTTAACCATGGCAACAGGTAAAAAGTTTCGTCGTAATCGACACAATGTTGATAACGATACCTTTTCGCTACAAGCCTAGCTTTGTACGTTGGTATGTTACCTTCCATGTATGTCTTCCTTGAAGACTGATATAGTACCAATAGACACAATGCCTTCCGATACAACAACTAGTATCCAAACTTAGTTGGTATACATGGAATCCATTTCGGACATCATGGCATTTTGCCATAATAGGGAGTTGATACCTTGTATCACTTCCTCATACGTGGTCAGTTCATGTTCATCAATAAGATTGACATCTTTATGAGGTGAGATCAGAAACCCATACCTCCCAGGTTGTTTTCTGACTCTCTCCGACTTACGCGGTTCTTTTGTATTCGAAGATTATTGGTATAGTTTCATCCTTGATGAACTATTTATGTTCCATTAAGTAATCGATGTCTGGAATAATATTACTCCGATTTTCATCGAGTTTTACTTTCCTCCCACTTACCACTGCATATAGGTATTCCTATTAGGAAAACTGCATGGCGAGCAACAATTACATTGTTCTCTTGTGAGTTGTATAAGTATTATACTTTGGTTTCCCTAGGATAACCCACAACTTAGGCACTTATCCGATTTGAGTTCTAGTTTGGTATCATCCAAACATATGCCTCGCATTCCCAAATCTACAGGAATGAGAAAACCCATTTTCTTTCCTGTTCATATCTAATGTGAAAGTCTGTCAAACAGATTTTTATGGAACCTTATTCAAAATAAGTCTTGCACTGTTGATGTGTATCCGTTGAAGGAAATGGTAGCTCAGAGTGACTCATGATTAACCTTATCATGTCCAACAAAATTCAGTTTCTCCGTTCAGACACACCGTCAAATTGACGTGTTCCGGGAGGAGTCCTCATGGAAAGAATACTATACTCTTTCAAGTATTTGAGAAACTTATTGCTTAAGTATTTTCATCATGGTCCAATCATGATGTTTTAATACTTTAGCCGATCTGTTTATCTACTTCGTGTCAAAACTCTTTGAATTAATCAAAAGTTTTCGATCCGTGTTTCTAAAGAAACACATAACCATAACGCGATGCCACATCCGTAAAGGTCACGAAACATTCATATCCACCTCTACCCTAGCTAGACATGGGCCCACTTCCGTCACTATGAACGAGGGCTAACAGATCGATGACACTTGCACTTTTACCAAGTAAAATGTGTTTTAGGCACTTTGCCTAATAAACTAGGTTCGTTGACATTATTTGAATAATATCAAATCTGTCCTAGTACCCACTCTTTGAAAGTGTGGATATACGAGTCTTATTTAATTGTGTCCCAGACATCAATGCCATTTATAAGTCTCAACTGATTAATTCAGTTTGAGCTATTTGTTTGTTATATTATACGTTTGAGATTTATTTATATAAATACTGTTATTCACATTTAATGTGTTTATCTCAATATCATCTTTATAAAATGAAACACTTTAGTGTTCTAGAATATAAAGGTATATCCGCAACGGATTATACTTTGATGTAGAGATAATGTTTCTAGTCAAACTAGTTACATTTTAACAGTTTCCTAATTTAAGTACACACCCAAATGGTAGTTCCTAAACTTAGGTTTCTACGGTTAAAACAGCGACTATCGTCCTGTTTTCAATTCGCAGATAAATCTCAACTGAAGTCAGTATCCTGCTTATCAGCAGATTCTGCACATCAGCACATATTTATGTACCACTTCCAGTATCTAAAATCCAATTTTAATACTAGTAGCGAACATGTTTATGACAAACATGTTTGAAGTCGGAGCCTTGCATCGTCTTCACTCCTTCATGTCTGCCTTGTCCATACGGCAGTCACGCTTCAGTGACCCCGTTTGCCACAGTTTAGGCAGACATCTTGGGATATGTCATTTGTCTTCCCATAAGATTATAATGACTTTGCCTTTGCCATTTTCCACACCCTAGAAGCCTTTGGCCAAGCCTTGGCCTTCTAGAATATCGAAGTAAGATGCGCCTTGTGCTTCTTGCCTTATTGCAAATTTTCGCTTTGTCTCCTTGAGTATAGCCATTAACTCTCCAAGAGTTTTTTATTGCAATTTAGTACTTCTAAGATCTAAGGATAGATCTATGAAGATCCTTCAATTTCATTATCATAGTATAAGGATCCAATCCTTAGTTCTGATTAAGAAATTAAGGAGTCTATTTGGAAAGCTTATTGGATTAAGCACTAAAGTTATCATCACATGAATATTCCAAATATCATGTTCTACTATTTGCTTAACTCCAGGCTTAGGCCTAAGATGTTATTTTATCAAATAAAGTAACTTCTTAATTTTCAGGACTATCCTGATTCATTATTCCCAATTTGAAAATTAAAGTCGTTTAAATACATTTTCACCCAGGATTATGTTTTAGACACTAATCTTTCAATTATCTTGATTCTAATAGTCCAACTATTTAATCAACGATTTTAGGTACTATTCATTATAATGATTACTATAGTCTAACTATATAATCAACTATAATTTAATTGGTTAAATTCAATTATATTGATTACTATAATCCAATTATAAAATCAACTATTAATTGAAATAGTTTGAATACAGTCCAACTGTTTAATTAAAACAATATTAAATATTAGTCCAACTAATATATTTTAATTTATTTGATGAAATATTTGAAATGAGCGCGTATGGAAAGTAACTAAACGAATATTGCAAATTTAATACTTGCCTCCCACTATTTTTTGGCGAGCCTCTAACCCTTGTGGAGTACTCGGGAAACCTTGTTTCCTAGTGGGTTAGGATCTCGTTAAATAACACACAATCTTGACTTTGGCTAACAAATTGTATGATAATTAACTAGGTAGATCTCTAAGATCAATTGGATCACATCCAATTCATAGATCCAGTAGGTGGACATCCAAGTCTGAAACATATATCTTATATATGCCAATATATCCAATATATTTCGTAACCTTTTTCCTCTGAATCAACTAAGCCTTGGCTTTGGCACAACAAACTTAGTGATCCCAGTTAAGTGGAACCCATTGACCTTGGAAAGCTTCGTAATCAATGTCGATGGACAAGAAGTGATCTTGACTTTGGCTGACAAATCACAACTTGGACAAGACATGCGATATGGAACAAAGCCTTCATGATTCAAACCCATCCGCGACGGACAAAGGTCTTGACTTTGGCCAACAAACCAGTGCCAGTCTTGGATCTTGAGTAAGAATCACTCAATTGAAGGAAAAACCATTAATATGTTTTGAGGGTTTTTCGCGTAATTGGCAACCAATTAATTATCTTTGTTAAGGTCTCATCATCATACACCCTTAAACATGCATTCTAAACACATAATAAGGCGCATAAACAAATATAATAATGATATGCGGATGGATACTTAAACACATTGTTCCTAGAACAAATCTCTCCACACAAGTATTACTTCTACCCGATTACATAGCACTTCTAAAGAAACCTCATTTACATTGAAGGGAATAGGTGAGAAGAGAAATACAATGAGAAATGAGGTAATAGGCTGGACACGCAGGTCCAATTAATAAATTGTAAATTTATTACAACAATTTCCAAAATTACCCCACCCATATAATATCCATCTGATATGCATTATTCATACATCGCATCCATGTATTCACACAAGCAAGTTATCAATCAATCTAATCCAATTAATTAATCTAAAAATTAATGACCATCCAATGTTCAAACAACAATTTGATTTTGCGCGAGTCAAACTCGTTTTGCGAATATGTACTCAAAGTACGAATTCTTGAATTATGCTAAACTACAAAATTAAATCCAATTCAATTTGTATTTAATACTAATTCATTTATTTAATTACAAATTAAATATTACACTTTCTAATGTGCCTTTTGCGACTTAGATTCTAAATCTAATCGTTACGGGTCTCAAAGCCCGATTAACATCCAATGTTAATTTAATTAAAGTCCAATGGGCTTTTAATTAATTTCTTAAGGCATGGACTTTTGGTCAATATTGGTCAAACCCAAATACCGAAGCCCATTTAAGGAATCACCCTTATTTGCCAAGAAACCAATTTAGGCCCATTAGGCCCAATTAATATTAAAGGTCCATTAAGTCATAATTGGACTTTATGGAAATGGTTTTGGGCCCAATTGGATCCAACCAATTAGCCTAAACCAAACTTGGCCCAACCAAGCCCATTAAGCCCAATTACAACTTTACAAGCCCAATTCCAAATTTGGCCCAATTAATTAAATTACAAAAATTCCAAATTTCATAATTAAATTAATTAAAGTGTATGCCATAATTAATTACCCAAATTAACATTTCCAAAATACTAATTCACACAATTAATTATGCTTATCATCATCAAAACATGTCCAACACATTTGAATCAAAAAATCAATCATTTTCATGCTTACAAGTCCACAGCAATTAGGGATTATTTGTCCAATTCAAAATTTAATCCAATTAAATCTCAAATAAACATTTTCCAAATGATTTCAACTCATCCAATGAATCAAAAATAAAAAAATCACCATGACATAGGGCATTCCAACTTTCGGACAAGCCATATTTTTGGGGAAAATATGATCCAATCAATATTTCATGAAATTGATCATATACAACTTCAATACATCATCATTCAAGCATACTCAATCAATTAATTTTATCAAATCATGCTCAAATTGATTTTACCCAAATTTTACCCTAAGTTCATTTCATGCTCAAAATGGCTCAAGATACCATTGTTGGGTTTCTATTAAGTCCCAAGATCGATTTCAAGCAAGAAATATGTATGAACATCAAGAAGTACGGTGGAATCATACTTACATTGAACGGCTTTTGCGATGCGAGGAACAACAAAAATTTCCAAGCTTTGTCTCCAAGAAGCTCACGGCATTTGCAGATTTTTGTGCTCCAAAAATTCGGCCATGGATGTCCTCCAAGCTCCAAGCTTTGTGTAGTGTATTCCATGCCCACAAGTGGGTTTCCCTATCACCTTCGCAAGACCCCCGAATATGTGCTAGCGCCTTGGAAATTTTGCCACAAAATTCCCTAAGCTTCTCCTTCATCTCACGATTTTGTGCAGAAAATTTGGAGAAGAAATGGCCCAAAGCCGAGAGAGGGAAGAGGAAAGAGAGAAGAAAATGTGTTGGTTAATTGATTTCCAAAATCAATTAAAACATATACCAATTTTTCACTTTCAAAAAGTCAAGGCATTAAAGCCAACCAACTACCACCATCAATAACTCATGACAAGTTGTCAAATCACTCAAAGTGACTAGACATCACATCAATCGATTGACTAGTGATTTGACGCTTGATGTGACTTGTGGGCCGCACTTGAATTCGAAATACTAGTGCGCCCGCAAACACTCTCGGGCTCGGGTTCGCTAATTCCGAATTAACGAATTTTTCGTTGTGACGTAATTAAATAATTATGCCTAGCAAAATTACTATTCACGTCGCTAACGAATTAATTCTAAATTAACTCGTTTTCCGAATTGAAATCTAATTTCAATTCCGCGTCGAAATCCAATTTCGTATAATATATCAAATATATTATTTTATCGATTAATTCCAAATTAATCGTTCTCTCTCTTTAAATAATATTTTATCCCAGATAAAATATCTCCGCAATTAATCCCAGATTAATTTTCTCTCTCCACTTATTAATCCCAGATTAATAAAGTGTGAGTCATACGTCATCGGTGAATCTTCGGGAAGCGACCCATGAGATCCCCTGATATGTTGGCAGTAAATCCGGTCGTCGGGCTATCCGAACACGTATGTACCTAGTACTACGTTTTTACCGATTTACAAGACATGGTTGGATTCTAGCAAAGCACCGTGCCTACCTAATTCTCCAGAAATATTCTTACTGGAATATGTGATCTATATCAGGCGCAATATACGTAGTATTGCATATTTCGATCCATTATCTGATGTCACGTGCAAGGCCTAGGGCTGGAATCGTGTCTGCCCCGTACGAAGCACATATCGGATCTCTGGTAACTAGTCTCTATAATCGGATAAACATGTCCTAGTCATAATATCTCGATAGTTGCATCATATAAGAGCACCAGTTCCGTATCCTACGTGATCATCATCTCCACTATGACTGGAGTGATACTTCCATCTCGACATCACACCCAATACACTATGATTCTCAATATACCCAGAAGAGGCGTACACAGAACCTGTTAAAGCCCTGGACGACCAAAACCAAAGTATATTGATTGTCGCAAGTATTAGCGGTGCAAGTCTCAGGTTAAGACCAAATACACCTACCCTGATTTGGACTTCCATAGACACATAGTAATACTACCAATGGAATTCCGAGGGGTCTATCCAGAGCGAAGCTGTTTTCCGTACCATCGGTAAAACACAACCTCCTATCACACTTGCACGAGTATCCTATACCAAAATATATGAGAACTATGCCGTTATGCTCCCACAACGCGCACAAGTGTAATACCAGTCTATTCCGCATTATCGATGTCCAATCTCGATAATACTACGACTAGGGATATTTAATGATTAAACCTTTATGGATTGATACTGTCTCATATCATCTCAATCCGGAACTAATCATATGGACCTTCTATCATTTATATATCTTGGTAATCTAATTACAAATGATAAAAGAGTAATTTCTTTTGTCACATAGTTAATTTGTACAACAACACCATGTTATGTATAAATAGTGATGCTATGGGTCATATTTGTCCAACAGAATACATATGTGCTTGAAGGGTTAGTGGGAGCGTACAAATTACTTTCTAGTGTTATATATCCTAACAACATTATCATTATTATAGTAATAATGAGATGTTTGTAAGGTAAAAGATTTACCTAAGTCTTCTTTACTCCGTGAAAGTAGTGGGAATAGTCTCTGTTATATTCGATATTAAGTTTTATATATAATATAAAACTTGGAGACTTGTGAGATACTCCTATTAGTCGTGCGTTAGATATGATCTAATAAAGGACATAACAAGGCTATCTGTATGACAGTTAGTATAACTATTGGACAGTTATTGTGTGTCTTATATATAGTATTCATCTTTCGTAAAGGATGATTCCTTTTTCAAAAGAGATATTGATTAGAATGTCTAATCAATCTTATGTATCATTTGATGATGACATAATAAATACTTTATAATGTGCAATTATAGATATCGATTTAATCGTAATTGTTACGAGTTATTTTGATATCCTATAGACCATATGATGGATCTTGAAACACGTTCTTTGTGATATTTGAGATATTAAGAACGAGTTTCTAATTCATGGAGAATACAGTCTGCAACCATTAGGGTCATATTAGTGTTGAGACTAATTATGACGTTAGACAGTCTACGTCATAAAGAGTCACAAAAGATACAGTGGGAGTGTCACGAAGGATTCTATTATTCAGTGGAATTAGATGCAACTTATGAAGTATTGACTTATGAAGTTGCATAGTGACCTTATAAATTAGAAGTTTTATATTGGTGCTGTGATTGCGGTTGTCCGCATAGTATTTTGGATTTGATCCCTAAATACTTGGACAACTCAGTAGCTGTAGCACAATACTGATGTAGCATCAGAGTCATATTAATGTAAAATTTAGATTCTACAAAATATGAATGATGATGGCTATGAGAACGATGGAGTTTGTTTGACAAACTCAATATGTAATAGCGGACCTACTTCTTGTTGCCTACCTCTTAAGTGCTAGCTGAGCTTTTGAGAGCCATGAGTATACGATACACATTAAGATGTGTATATGATACCGTGGATTGGGACTAGAGCAAGTGGGAGAAATTATTGGGGTTGGTGCTCAGAGCGCCAATCCGGACCGTATTTATGTCTCATTCATGAATACGAACATCCACTTTTTCCATAATATTACTTTCTTAGTGGTTACCCCTCTTGTTTTTTATATAAGTATTCGATCTGATTACGATTAGATTGAAACTAAATGTGGTTTAGTGATATGCATATATTAGACAAAGGCCCGATAATATATAATGCAGTACATAGTTACAAATGTAGTTTGTAATTGACATTGGGAACTGTCACTGGCAAATGTATATTATCAAATATAGTTCCTGGTCAAGATTTACTAACACGAGTCGGTTAGTCAAATCCGTTGAGACCAGTACATGTCGTATATCGAGACTTGGTCTGATGGTTTATCCCAATGAACCATGAGTCTGGGGAGACTCGTATAGACGTGTAGGTGTTTATAGTGGATAAACACTGAATGACTCACCGAAGATTCATAATGGATGGTACACCAACGTCAATAAGAATCTTCTCGGGTTGAGTAGCATAGTGGTCATTCGACTTGAGATACCACTGTGGATGTATGAGATATCCTCCACACTTAGATGACAGTCACGTCACCGATTTATTTAGATCAGACCTCCGCCTGTTCGTTGGGTGTGGATCGATCCTCAGGATATCTTGTGTGTGTCAAGATAGGATCCGTCAGTTCTGTGTACAGAGCATAGGTAGTCTATATGTGATTAGCAATCAGTTAAATCTATGGCCATAATATACTTCGGAAATCAGTTCCGAATGTTATTTATAGATTGCTAATAGATACGTCGACGAGATAATACCTATAGAGATTTGACATTTATATCTATATCTCTGGGATTATCCGGATACCTGTGACGGAGGGATTATACGTATGCAATGACCTCGACCTGTATGATTCAGCTAGTTTATCCGTGGTCGTCATAATTTACGGGTGGGTAAATTATGGACACGAAATTTGATTTTGTGACGGATATACCTGAATCTAGAGAGTCTCACTAATGAAATATACTCGTAGAGCACTAGGGAAACATTTATGAATAATATTGATTATTTATAAGTCGTTTAAAGGTTAAACGAAAAATACATGCGAAGGGACCTAATAGTCATTTCTTAATTATTGTGTATTTGTACTTAATGATAGATTTTGTTAAATACATATTAATTAAATGTCAAATTATGATATTTGACTTATATCATAAATATATATGTATTTGGATATTTAAAGTAAATATTATACATATATTTAAAATATTTGTATTTATATAATTATTTAATTATTTAATTGTTAAATAATTAAATTAATTAAAAATATAAATATCCTAAGTTTGTGATATTTTTGGAAATGCTTTAGTTGTCATTGTTGACTTGTTTTGAATCATTAAAGTGTAATGATAAAAAGCAAATGCAAGTTGATTAAAGCTTTAAATGAAACAAAGTAAAAATATCTAGATATTTTTATTTATTTTGCTTCCAATTTCGGCTAAGGGAAATTTTGTGGAGGTATATATTGTTTTGTTTCATTTTTAGGGTTTAAGAAGTTCATTTGAGACAAAATAAACATAAAAGAAGTTGAGAGAAAAGCTTGAAGGCAAAAGGAAAAAGCTTGGAAATCTTTGAGTTTTGTAAGTTTTTCTTTAAAGCTTTCAACATGGAAATTATTTCTAACATTCTTGGCATCATTTTGTGTTGCTTTGATGTTCTTTCTTCTATTATAGTTTGTGTTTATTTGGTTGAGAACTTGTGTGAAAGATTGATACATGTAAGTGAGCTTAAACTTGTTTTAAAGCTTTACTTTTGATTTTTGGAAAATCAAGTTGCCATTCTAGAGTTGGTAAGCCACTCCTTGGTGACCTAGAATTTTTCTAGAGTTGTTTCAAAGTGGTGAGGCTATATTGGTGAAGTATTTAATGGATTAAAGTGTTGGATTTTAAAGATTTGGTAAAATTGGACAATTTGGTGAAATTGAAAAATTAGGGTTCATAACCCTCTCCAAATTTTAGGCTCTTCATATATGTGATGTATTATGGTATGAATATGATGCATGTAAATTTTTGGGTTGATTGGATTTGATCTTGGCATGTTTTGAACAAAAGGGACCAAAATACAATTACTTGAAAATTTGGAGGTTGTCACGGCATTAGACTAAAAATTGGGGATTTGTGTGAAATATGATTTTGATGCATTAGATGTGATGAAAAATATTTTAGAAATGATTTAGAATAATCCAAAATTATATTTGACAATTTTTGGACTATAATGATCAATTTACAAAGTTTTGGGGCAATTCGGTAATTACTAAGAAATTTGATTTCTTGTGTAATTTTTCAGAATTTGATAATTGGATAATTAAATAAATAAGTTTATTTAATCGATCCGAGAAAAATTTTTGAAATCGGAAAATTTTGATTTTCCGCGATTCCGCTACGTTACTGATATTCCCCCTTAAAACCCCAACACATAGACCTTACCATGTCCAACAAAGTTCGGTTTCTCCGTTCGGACACATCATTTAATTGAGGCGTTCCGGGATGAGTCCACTGTGAAAGAATACTATACTCTTTCAAGTAATCAAGAAACTCTTTGCTCAAGTATTCTCCATCACGGTCCGACCGTAATGTTTTAATACTTTTGCCGGTATGTTTTTCTACTTCGTGTCGAAACTCTTTGAATTTCTCAAAGGTTTCCTATTTTTGTCTCATAAGATACACATAACTATAACGCGACGCATCATCCGTAAAGGTTACGAAGTATTCATATCCACTTCTAGTCTGGTTAGACATGGGCCCACATACGTCACTATGAACAATGGCTAACAGTTCGGTGGCACGTGCACCTTTACCACTAAAAGATGTTTTAGGCATTTTTCCTAATAAACAGGATTCACAGACGTCATATGAATTTGGATCAAATCCGTCCAAGTACCCACTATTCGAAAGTGTGGATATGCGAGTCTTGTTAATGTGTCCCATACGACAATGCCACATATAAGTTTCATCTTTGTTACTTAGTTTAAGCCTTTTGTTTGTTACATTATATGTTTGAGATAGATTTATATTCAAAATATAAAGACCATTATCTACATCATCACTGCATATCTCCATATCATTTTTATACATAAAACACCCAGTGTTTCTAAAAACAAAAGTATAGCCACATTGGGCCAATAAAGATACAGATAAAATATTTCTAGTCAAACTAGGTACATAATAACAGTCTGGAAGATTAAGTATATGCCCTGAGGGCAGTTCCAAAATATAAGTCCCAACGGCCAAAACGACGACTCGAGTCCCATTTCTAACGCGGAGGTCAATCTCTCCTGAGGCCAGTCTCCTGCTAATCCGCAGATCCTGCACATCAGTACATATATGATTACCACAACCAGAATCAAAATTCTAATTTTTAAAACTAGAATTAGGCATGTTTATTTCTATAACAAACATAACTGAAGCCGATGTCTTGCCCGCTTTGATTTCCTTCATGTGTGCCTTGTAATCGCGGCAGTCACGCTTCCAGTGACCCCGCTTGCCGCACTGCAGACATACATCTTGGGATTTTTCCTTACCCTTCCCAGAAGGTTTTGACGATTTGGCCTTGCCCTTCTTCTTCTTCTTCTTTACACCTCCAGTTGCCTTCGGCCAAGCCTTGAAAGACTGAGATGTTGAAGCGAAGTGCGCCTCACACTTTTTTCCCTTCATCAGCTCTTTTTCTGCTTCACGCAGCATTGCCATCAGCTCTCCAAAAGTATGGTCTTGGTTCATCATATTGTAGTTCATGATGAACCCGCTCCAGCTATCAGGAAGAGACTGCAAGATCAAATCTATAGAAGTCTCAGCCTCAAAGGTTATGCCTAGCTGACCTAACTGTTCAATGTCGGCAATCATCTGTGACACATGGTGCTCAACAGATGTACCCTCCGACATTCGAGAGCGAAAGATCTTTTTTTGCAATTCATACATTTGCGATCTAAGGTTAGATCGGTGAAGGTCCTTTAATTTTTCCATCATAGTATAGGGATCCAATCCCTTGTTTTTGCGATGCAATTGAGGGGTCATCGCAGCGAGCATGAAAGAGTGAGCAGTTGAGTTGTCATCGCTATGAGTCTTCCAAAACTCAAGCTCAAACGGCTGCTCATTTCCGAGTTTAGGCCCGAGGGGTCTCTCTATCCTATAGAGCATCCTCTCAGCCCCCAGGACAATCCTGAGGTTCATATCCCAATCAGGAAAGTTCGCGCCATTAAAGATATTTTCGCCTATGATAATGTCTCTAACTCCGATCTTTCCAGCCATCTTAATTGCAATAGTCAAACTATTCAATTAATGATATTTGGGTACAGTCCAACTGTTACAAGAAAAATAATAGAATATTAGTCCAACTAATAAATATATAATTGACGAAATAATTTGAAAGCGCGTAATGCCAAGTATTTGAATGAAATTGCAAATTCAATACTGGCCTCCCACTATTTTCGGCGAGCCTCTAACCCTCTGTTGAGTATTCGGGAAACCTAGTTTCCTAGTGGGCTAGGATCCTGTTAAATAACACACAACTTTGACTTTGGCCAAAAAACTGTATGATATTTAACTAGGTAGATCTCTAAGATCAATTGGATCTCATCCAATTCCTAGATCTGGTAGGTGGACCTCTAAGTCCGAAACATATATACAATATATATATATGCCAATATATCCAATATATTTTCCTAACCTTTTTCCTCTGAATCAACTAAGCATTGGCTTTGGCTCAACAACTTAATGATTCCAGTTAAGCGGGACCCATTGACATTGGAAAGCTTCGTAATCGATGTCGATGAATAAGAAGTGATCTTGACTTTGGCCAACAGATCACAACTTGGGCAAGACATACGCTATGGAACAAATCCTTCATGATTCAAACACATCCGCGATGGACAAAGGTCTTGACTTTGGCCAACAAACCAATGCCAATCTTGGATCTTGAAAATGAATCATTCAATGGAAGGAAAACGCTTAATATTTGTTAAGGGTTTTTCGCGTAATTGGCAACCAATTAATTATCTTTGATTAGGTCTCATCATACACCCTTAAGCATGCATTCTAAAAGCATAATAAGGCGCGATAAATAAATAATAATGATATGCGGATGGATATCTCACAAATTGTCCCTAGAACAAATCACTCAATTTCCTCTCCCCGGCTAGCACTATTCTAACTTCTACCCAATTACATATACAATAAAGAAACCTCATTACATTGAGGGGAATTGGAGAAGAGAATTACAAAGAATCAAGAGATAAAGGCTGGACACGCAGGTCCAATTTAATAAATTCTAAATTTATTACAACAATTTCCAAAATTACCCTCACCCATCTAATATCCATCCGATATACATTATTCATACAACACATCCATGTATTCACACAAAGCATGTTATTCAATCAATCTAATCCAATTAATTAATCTTTGAATTAAGTGATCATCCAATGTTTAAACAACGATTTGATTTGCGCAAGTCCAACTCGTTTAAGAATAAGTACTCAAAGTACGAATTCTTGAATTATATCGAACTATAATTTTAAATCCAATTTAATTTGTATTCAATACTAATTCTTTATTTAATTCCAAATTAATAATTACACTTTAATAATGTGCCTTTACAACTTAGATTCTAAATCTAATCTTAATGGGTCTCAAAGCCCAATTAACATCCAATGTCAATTTAATTAAAGTCCAATGGGCTTTCAATTAATTTATTAAGGCATGGACTTTGGCAACCAAAGCCCAATAAGGAATCACCATAGCCACAAATTAATTTTGGCCCATTAGGCCCAATTAATTACTTAAAACGTCCATTGTTATATTTGGACTTAATGGAATGGTTTAGGCCCAATTTGGATCCAATCCAATTATCCTAAACCAACTTGGCCCAACCAAGCCCATTAGGCCCAAATACAACAATTTTAGCCCAATTTCAAATTAAGCCTAACTAATTAAATTTTAATATTCCAAAATCACAATTTAATTAATTAAAGTGTATTGCACTAATTAATTATTTAAATTAACATTTCCAAAACATCAATTTAATTAATTAATCATGCATTATTATATTCAACACATGTCCAACATTATTGAAACAAAATCAATTCATTTTCATGCTTCTTTGGTCACGGCAATGGAGGGACTTTTTATATCAATTTTGATTTCAATCCAATTAAATCAAAAACTAATATATCCATGTATTTTAAACACATCCAATGATTTAAAAACAAAAATCACCATGACTTAGGATCTATATACATTCGGCCAAGCCTAAGAATTTTTGGAAAATTAATCCAATTAATTTTTCATCAAATTGATCATGCATAACACTTAGTTATCATTATATAAGCATAATCAAACAAACAATTTGATCAAATCATGCTCAAATAAAAAATACCCAAATTCAAGTATATAAACCATAAGTTCATTTCATGCTCAAAATTGGCTCATGATACCATTGTTGGTCTCTAAGATCATCCCAAGAACAATTTAAAGCATGAAATAATGTGAATACAAAAGAAGTATAGCAGAATATACTTACAAGATTGGTAGAGAGGATGTGTGTAGAACAAAATTTTCGCTTCCTTGAAAGTCTCCAAGATTTCTTTGATAAAGTTGTGCTCCAAGCTATGAGTGATTTGAGATTCCAAGCTCAATGGGAAAGTTTCCCTATCACCTAAGTATGATTCTTGATTGTGCTAGCACTTAGAAAAAATGCAACAATTCTTCTTCTTCTCCTTGGTGTATTCAGCAAGCCAATAGGGAGAGAATTTGGAGTTGGGCGTGAATGAGAGAAAAGAGAGAGTGATAAGAGTGACTTGTATTTTTTGATTTTTTCAAAATAAAATAATGATATACCAAATATCTAATATTTGGTAAATGTCTATCATCTCTCAAATTGAGTGTTCAACAAGTCGATAACCACCCACCAAATTCCATCACCAAAAAGTAATTAAAGTGACTGTGATGTGACTTGTGGGCCCCACTTGATTCAAAATCCGAGTGGGCCCGCAAACACATTCCGGGCTCGGGTTCGTTAATTATGAGTTAACGAATTTTCCGTTGCGACTTAATTAAATAAATTTAATTAAATAATTATGCCTAGCAAAATTACTATTAAAGTCGCTCGCGAATTAATTCTAAATTAATTCGTTCGCCTGAATTAAAATCCAATTTTAATTCCGTTATGAAATCTAATTTCTTAATATATCGAATATATTATTTAATCGATTAATTCTGAATTAATCGTTCTCTCTCTTCTACTTGAATTTTATCCCAGATAAAATCTTGCCGTAATTAATCCTAAATTAATTTTCTCTCTATAGTTAATCCCAGATTAATTCTGTGCGAGTCATACGTCATCGGTGAATCTTCGGGAAGCGACCCATGAGATCCCTGGATATGTTGGCAAAAAATCCGGTTGTCGGACTATCCGAATACGTGCGTACCTCGTACCACGTTTTTATCGATTTACACGAGACATGGTTGGCTTCTAGCAAATCACCGGTGCCTACCCAATTCTCCAGAAATATTCTTAAAGGAATATATAATCTATAACAGACGTAGTATACGTAGTATTACGTATTGCGATCCAGTATCTGATGTCACATGCAAGGCCTGGGGCTGGAATAATGATGCCCCGTACGAAGCATATATCAGATCACAAGCAACTAGTCTCTATAATCGGATAATCATGACCTTTTCATATATCCCGATAGTTGCAACATAATAGAGAACCGGTTCTGTATCCCTGCGTGATCATCATCTCCATATGACTGAAGTGATACTTGCGTCTTGACATCACACCCAATACACTACGATTCTCAATAAACCCAGAAGAGGCGTACACAGAACCTGTTAAAGTCCCGGACGACCAAAACCAAAGCGTATGATTATCGCAAGTACTAGCGATGCAAGTCTCAGGTTAAGACCAAATACACCTACCCTGAAGCGGATTCCCATAGACACATAGTCATACTACCAATGGGACTCCGCGGGGTCTATCTAGAGCGAAGCTGTTTCCGTACCATCGGTAAACACAACCTCCTATCACACTTGCATAAGTATCCAATACTTAAATATATGAGAACTATGATGTTACGCTTCCATAACACGCACAAGTGCAATACTAGTCTATTCTGCATTATCGATGTCCAGTCTCGATAATACTACGACTATGGATATTTAATAATTAAACCTTTGTGGATTGATATTGTCTCATATCTTATAATCTGGAACTAATCATAAAGACTTTTATCATTTATATATAAGTAATCTAATTACAAAAATGATAAAATGCAATTTCCATTGTCACATAGTTAATTTGTACAAAAACCACAATGTCTTTTACAAATAGTGACGCTATGGGTCATAATTGTCCAACACTTGAACTATTGACCTCAAGGTTAAGGTATAACATAGTTATCATTAGTTTATGATATGTTATTGTTATCAGATGTAATGAATATAGTGTGTGCGCATATGTAATGCACCTAAATATCATTAATTATTATTATTATTTTATTATTATTATTATTATTATTATTATTATTATTATTATTATCTACAATCGTCATAAAAGTAGACTTTTTAAGGATTCACATTTTGTGAGTTTTTTAGTGTTAGTGATATAATTTTGTGTTTTGAATCATGTTGTTAGGTAATAACCATAATCTTTTGATTTAAAAAAATAATGACAGTTTGTTTAATCTCACACAGAGCATCTTGAACCATTTTATTATTAACAACCTTATTGACCTTATCTGAATCATGTGGTTCAATGTTTCGAATCCAATTCTTAATATCTGAAAATGATAAAAAGTAAAATTTATAACTGTGAAAGTAAAATTTAAATTAATTAACCGATAAATTGAAATATAAAAAATATGTACTTGAATGAAATGGAACATGACCTGGACTAAACCTATATGAATAAAACAATTAAATGAACCGGGACGCCACCGAGTTGTTTTAAATTAACATTATTGTGGGAACACACAGCTACCTGGGCGACGCTTTTCAGTCCTAGGCTCGCGGCCTAGTCGGGAGTACGGAGTAGCCACGGGGGACTAAACCGGAGAGTAATGGAGTCGCCACCCGGTGTGAACCGGGAAAATGAGATTTAAGGCCGCACTCACCCCTTGCAAGGGAAGACCTCAAACCGTTGGGTTCGGAATGGTCTCTTACCTATGTCACATGTAATAAAAGGATTTATGTAAAAATTTAACCAGGCTTAAATAACATTTATTTCCAAAAATATCATGCTTCTAAATTCATATGCATACATCAACAGGTTCATCACAACATGCAACATCACATGGCAATCTCATGAACATATTTCAATCATATGATATGGAAAACTAAGAATAACCTAATCATGCTTGAATACTATCTCATGAACGTATTAACCAAATACATGCTAACAGCCTAATCATGCTTGAATACAATCCCAAGAACACATAGAATGGATAAATGCAGGAATACAAATAATACGGTTGGCTATATAACACAAGAAAGATCAACCAAGAGGCAATTATGCATGAATATGATAAGACAGACTCAGTTCAGTGTGTGTGCGTTCGTGTAGCGTTCGTAAACGCGTTCGAACGGTAAACAGAAGGTTCGCGTTCGTATGGCGTTTGATAGCGCGTTCGAACGGAAATGAAATAGAATGCTCGCGTTCGTATGGCATTTGATAACGCGTTCGAACGGAAATGAAACAGAATGCTCGCGTTCGTATGGCATTTGATAACGCGTTCAAACGGAAATGAAACAGAATGCTCACGTTCGTATGGCGTTCGTGAACGCGTTCGAACGGAAATGAGACCTGATGCATGATAAGGCAAAATGCATGCGCGTTCGAGTTGCGTTCGTAAACGTGTTCGAACGGGAACATACCTGATGCATGAAATGGGACGCAATACATAACAACAAAATAAAGGGGGCGCGGTGAAGTACTGCCGTAAAGGTGGCCTTTTGGGGGCTCTTGATCTCTCAAAGAGAGGACCTTTAGACCAACATACTAAGCCCATGCGCGTCATATCACATCATGCATACAAACATAAAGACAATCATATTCAACTAAGTATGTCCGATTGAACGTGTCTTGCATCCAACCGACCGACACATCAACCGGCGCGGCAAAGCATCGTGGTAAAGGGCTTTAACCCCTCCCCATAGGGGATCTTTCATTCCACTTACTAAGCCCATGCGCTCGATTGAACCATGCATAAATAAGCAACAATATTAAACGTAATGTGTCCGATTGAACGTATCTCGCATTCAACCGAACACACATCAATCGGTGCGGCAAAGTGCCGTGGTGAAGGATTTTAACCCTTCCGATTAGGGGACCTTTCATCGCACTTACTGAGCCCATGCACTCGATTATATCATACACAAATAAGCGACATACATAATTTAAGTAACAAGAAATAGATAAACCAAAGCAACACAAAACAAGAGAAGGTGCCGTTTACTCAAGTGGTACGTGGAGTTGTATCCCAAGTACAGACCGCACTACCGTCCATTCGGATTCGGCTACGGAATTTACGTCTGGGTTTCCATCATATATACCACAAGAGACGACACTCTTCCATTTCATTCAAGCCACAACATGCATCCATAAACGACTCTCATGCGAATAAAATTCAATAATAAAAGAAACGAATATAAACTAATGAAAAAGTGCCCTCAGGTCTAACCTCTTAAGTCGTCTCTCGGACTCGCGTTTCACGGAGATCGGAAGGGGTAAAGCTCCGCAACTCTTCCGGTTCACTGGTTCACTGCTCTCGTTCGTTGTCTTACTGTTTTGGGTCGTCGTCCTCCATATTTTGCTGCTGTTTTGACTCCGATTCGCTGCCGCTGCTACTGTTTTGCTGCTGTATTTTAGTTACTATTTTTAGATGTTTTTTTGGCTACTGTTTTGGGTGTGATTTTCGGTGATGTTATGGTGTGGTTCGGGTGCTGTTTTATGTGTGTGTTTAGGGCTGCTGTATGGGCTGTTTTAGGAGGTGTAGGGGCTGCTGTTTTCGGTTGTGGAGTGGGGGAGATGAAGGGGATTATTTCTATTTTTCTTCTTGTTATTGCCGTGAGTTGTGTGTATCTTATTCTGTATGAGCTAGCTAGAGAGATTCGAGAGGAGGGATGGCTAGGTTAGGGGTTGTTTTATATAGAGAAGGGCTAGGGCTTCACCTTGTCTCACAAGGAAGGGATTTTGATTTGGTGTTGGATAAGGAAGTCAAAGATTGAGGGGGGACAAATCTTGGCTAGATAGGGAAGGTTGAATATTTAGTTTATGTTGATTAGGCATACAATATTTAAGTTTCGGAATAATATATTGGTGATTGATTTTAACTTGGTATGATTATATTTGATTGGTTTAGATTAGGTATGATATCTTTTTAATTTGGTATGTGATTTTTAGATTTGTTTTGATTTCACCATGTGTTAAATATGTGTTTTAAGTGGGCTTGGGCGTGTGGGCCAAGGCTTGGGCGAATTGGGCTTGATGTGAGGCTAGTAGCAAAACCAGAATTACCGACACCGTTCGAACGCCTCCTCGAACGTGGCATGAACGTCCGTAATCTGCCTGACGTTCGAACGAAGTAACGAACGCAGCACCAATGAAGACAGTGAACTTGTTTATTCTGAATTCCCCCTTCCGATGTCCGTTTTCCGTGATCTCCGTGACTTAAAAGGTAGTGTCTCCAAAATGAGACTCATCATAGGGACTTATATGTAAAAATGCAGTGCCTACAGTCGCCCCCACTTTGATGGGACTTGTGTAATGTGTAACAGTGACAATCCTATCAAAGTTATGCAATGCATTTTCACTTACCTGGCTCGCCAGCTGCCACTTGACTTACCATGTGTTGAGTTGAGTTGATTTGGATGGTGAGGTGCTGCGCGACCCCTGGTTCATTCCCGAACCATGCTGTGATGTGGTCCATTCCCAACCGTTGCTGTGAGGTGGTCCTTCCCGAACCGTTACTGTAAGGTGGTCCATTCTTGGAGTGCCATTCCCGACATGTTCATTCCTGAACTGTATTTCCATTCCTGGAGTGCTATTCCCGGCTTGTTCATTCTTGAACTCTGCTTCATTCTTGGATTGCCATTCCCGGCTTGTTCATTCTCGAACTGTGTTTAGATGAGGCTTTATTCCTCCCGAGCTTTATTCCCGAACTGTTGAGATGAGGCTTTATTCCTCCGAGCTTTGTTCCCGAACTGTGTTGAGATGAGGCTTTATTCCTCCGAGCTTTGTTCCCGAACTGTTGAGATGAGGCTTTATTCCTCCCGAGCATTATTCCCGAACTGTACTGACATGAGGCTTTCTTCCCCTTGAGCTTTGTTCTCAAACTATACTGATATGAGGCTTTCTTCCCCTTGAGCTTTGTTCTCAACTATACTGATATGAGGCTTTCTTCCCCTTGAGCTTTGTTCTCAACTATACTAACATGAGGCTTTATTCCTCCCGAGCTTTATTCCCGAACTATGCTGAGATGAGGCTTTATTCCTCCCGAGCTTTATTCCCGAACTGTACTGACATGAGGCTTTCTTCCCCTTGAGCTTTGTTCTCAAACTATACTGATATGAGGCTTTCTTCCCCTTGAGCTTTGTTCTCAAACTATACTGATATGAGGCTTTCTTCCCCCTGAGCTTTGTTCTCAAACTATACTGACATGAGGCTTTATCCTCCCCTTGAGCTTTGTTCTCAAACTATACTGACATGAGGCTTTATTCCTCCCGAGCTTTATTCCCGAACTATACTGACATGAGGCTTTTCTTCCCTTGAGCTTTGTTCTCTGATCTGAGCTGACTGTGTGGCTTTGTTCCTGAACTGTATTGAATGTGGGCTTTATCCCCTATCTGAGCTGACTGTGGGCTTCGCCCCCAGACTGATACTAATGTAGGCCTTGACCCTCGGATCCATCCCAAACTGATACTGATGATATGGGCCTCGCCCATGTGATTCGTTCCTGAAGATTGCTGACATTGTACTGTTACTACTGCTGCTTCTGGTTGGCTTGCATTCGGCGCTTTCTTTTTTCTCCTTTGAAACCTGTTATTACAAAAGAGAACAAACACAAAAAGGATGCAAATATGTTACGTGTATGCATGCATGCATGATTGGGTTTCCTATCCCGTTGGGCTAGGTCTTCCTTGGTCTATTTCCGAACCGTGCTCCATTCTCAGAGTGCCATTTTCAGCGAGATGAGATGATGGTCCATTTCGAACCGTGCTCCATTTTCGGGGTGCCCTTTTCGGTGAGATGTGATAATGGTCCATTTCCGAACCGTTACTGATGAGAGATGGTCTATTTCCGAACCGTGTTGATAATGATGTGGTCCATTTCCGAATCTTGCTTCATTCTTGGAATGCAATTCCCGGCTTGCCATTCTCGGCGTGCTCATTCTCGGACTATATCTCCATTCTCGGAGTGCCATTCTCGGCAGAACTGATCTGATGTGATGCGGGCCTCGCCCTCAGAATGCCATACCCGGCAATGCTGATCTGATGTAATGTGGGCCTCACCCCCAGAATGCCATACCCGGCAAGACTGATACTGATGTTAATACGGGCCTCGCCCCCAAACTGATGCTGATGTGGGTCTCGCCCTAAACTGATGCTGATGTGGGCCTCGGCCCTGTGATTCATTCCAAATTCTGAAGACTTGGACCCCGACCCTGGGATTCATTCCCTGATTCATTCCAAACTCTGACGATGTGGGCCTCGGCCCTAGGATTCATTCCTGGAGTCATTCCAAAATTTTGACGATGTGGGCATCGGCCCTAGGATTCATTCCTGGAGTCATTCCAAAATTCTTTTGCTGTGGGCCTCAGCCCTGGGATTCATTCCCTGGGAGTCATTCCAAAATTTCTCTGATGTGGGCCTCAGCCCTGGGATTCATTCCCTAAAACTGATATTGATGTGGGCCTCGCCCCCAGACTGATACTAATGTAGGCCTCGGCCCTGGGACTCACCCCCAAACTGATACTGATGTGGGCCTCGGCCCTAACTGATACTGACATGGGCCTCGCCCCTAAACTGATGCTGATGTGGGCCTCGCCCCCAAGCTGATGCTGATGTGGGCCTCGCCCCCAAGCTGATGTGGGCCTCGCCCCAAACTGATACTGATGTGGGCCTCAACCCTGGGATTCATTCCCTAAAACTGATATTGACGTGGGCCTCGCCCCCAGACTGATACTAATGTAGGCCTCGACCCTAGGACTCATCCTCAAACTGATACTGATATGGGGCTCGGCCCTGGGACTCATCCCCAAAATTGATACTGATATGGGCCTCGCCCCCAAACTGATATTGATATGGGCCTCGCCCCTGTGATTCATTTATGAAACTGCTGACATGGGCCTCAACCCTGGGATTCATTCCAATACTCTGACGACGTGGCCCTCGACCGTAGGACTCATCCCCAAAACTACTACTCATATGTTGCTGATTCTGGCTGTCTTGTCTTTTCCCTAACCCAACGGGAATCTTGGATGGCTTTTAAATCACAAGGGTTAACATGATGCATGTATGCATGGGGTGCATGAGATGCATATGATACAAGGAATATATCAACTCATTAAAATTCTCACACAAATTGGCCCATCATCATTTTAGAAGCTTTTGGGCTAACTGTCATAGGATTGAACCGTCCCAGTTTAAATGGCCCAACGAGTTCATGTCTTATGGCAAAGAGCCCAACTAAATCCAAATGATAATATTCTGAACACAAGTACAAAGTGGCCCATCAACACTTAGATGCCTTTGGCCCAATAGTCATGAGATACGTTCTTGTCCCAGTTTAAATGGCCCAACAAGCCCGCATTTCTGACAATAGTCCAAATGCATCCAAATGAGGATGGTCCACAAGCACATATTCAAGGAAATAATTGTTACTTTATCCAACCCGGTCTATGGGTGGGTTAGTAAGAGTATAGACAAAGGCTCTCACCGGCGAATGATGGCCCACAACTAGGTCTCCCCACTCAAGGGTTCGAGCAACCAAGTGAGTGCACCCTTTTTTATACACTAAGGTACGTGCCAATGAGCTATGGTGTGTGACGGACTGTCAAATGGATTTCCCGTTGTAGATTCCCCAGAGGGAAGGTGGAGCGAGGCTCACTTAAATACCCAAGCCTCTTAGGCTCTTATCGCTTGGTGTCAGGAATAACAACGAGTCTTCCAAATTAGTCCATCACAAAAGGCTACGAGTAGATGGCTATCTAGGTGCCTCCACAGCTTTTCCTTCTAGAAAGGTAGTGAGTGAAGGAAGACAACCAAACCATTACCTAGCCTTAAAGTGACTTTGATTAAACCCTCACTTTATCCACTATAGACACGGTCAATTAAAACATAAATCCAAACATTACAAGACAATATTTCGGGGCCGATTCTCTATCCCCAGTGGAGTCGCCAGACTGTGGGAACACACAGCTACCTGGGCGATGCTTTTCAGTCCTAGGCTCGCGGCCTAGTCGGGAGTACGGAGTAGCCACGGGGGACTAAATCGGAGAGTAATGGAGTCGCCACCCGGTATGAACCGGGAAAATGAGATTTAAGGCCGCACTCACCCCTCGCAAGGGAAGACCTCAAACCGTTGGGTTCGGAATGGTCCCTTACTTATGTCACTTGTAATAAAAGGATTTATGTAATAATTTAACCAGGCTTAAATAACATTTATTTCCAAAATATCATGCTTCTAAATTCATATGCAAACATCAACAAGTTCATCACAACATGCAACATCACATGGCAATCTCATGAACATATTTCAATCATATGATATGGAAAACTAAGAACAACCTAATCATGCTTGAATACTATCTCATGAACGTATTAACCAAATAACATGCTAACAGCCTAATCATGCTTGAATACAATCCCAAGAACACATAGAATGGATAAATGCAGGAATACAAATAATACGGTTGGCTATATAACACAAGAAAGATCAACCAAGAGGCAATTATGCATGAATATGATAAGACAGACTCAGTTCAGTGTGTGTGCGTTCGTGTAGTGTTCGTAAACGCGTTCGAACGGTAAATAGAAGGTTCGCGTTCGTATGGCGTTTGATAGCGCGTTCGAACGGAAATGAAACAGAATGCTCACGTTCGTATGGCGTTTGATAACGCGTTCGAACGGAAATGAAACAGAATGCTCGCGTTCGTATGGCGTTTGATAACGCGTTCGAACGGAAATGAAACAGAATGCTCACGTTCGTATGGCGTTCGTGAACGCGTTCGAACGGAAATGAGACCTGATGCATGATAAGGCAAAATGCATGCGCGTTCGAGTTGCGTTCGTAAACGCGTTCGAACGGGAACAGACCTGATGCATGAAATGGGACGCAATACATAAACAACAAAATAAAGGGGGCGCGGCGAAGTACTGCCGTAAAGGTGGCCTTTTGGGGGCTCTTGATCTCTCAAAGAGAGGACCTTTAGACCAACATACTAAGCCCATGCGCGTCATATCACATCATGCATACAAACATAAAGACAATCATATTCAACTAAGTATGTCCGATTGAACGTGTCTTGCATCCAACCGAACACACATCAACCGGCGCGGCAAAGCATCGTGGTAAAGGGCTTTAACCCCTCCCCATAGGGGATCTTTCATTCCACTTACTAAGCCCATGCGCTCGATTGAACCATGCATAAATAAGCAACAATATTAAACGTAATGTGTCCGATTGAACGTATCTCGCATTCAACCGAACACACATCAATCGGTGCGGCAAAGTATCGTGGTGAAGGATTTTAACCCTTCCGATTAGGGGACCTTTCATCGCACTTACTGAGCCCATGCACTCGATTATATCATACAAAATAAGCGACATACAGAATTTAAGTAACAAGAAATAGATAAACCAAAGCAACACAAAATAAGAGAAGATGTCATTTACTCAAGTGGTACGTGGAGTTGTATCCCAAGTACAGACCGCACTACCGTCCATTCGGATTCGGCTACGGAATTTACGTCTGGGTTTCCATCCTATATACCACAAGAGACGACACTCTTCCATTTCATTCAAGCCACAACATGCATCCATAAACGACTCTCATGCGAATAAAATTCAATAATAAAAGAAACGAATATAAACTAATGAAAAAGTGCCCTCAGGTCTAACCTTTTAAGTCGTCTCTCGGACTCGCGTTTCACGGAGATCGGAAGGGGTAAAGCTCCGCAACTCTTCCGGTTCACTGGTTCACTGCTCTCGTTCGTTGTCTTACTGTTTTGGGTCGTCGTCCTCCGTCTTTTGCTGCTGTTTTGACTCCGATTCGCTGCCCGCTACTGTTTTGCTGCTGTATTTTAGTTACTATTTTTGGGATGTTTTGGCTACTGTTTTGGTTGTGATTTTCGGTGATGTTATGGTGTGGTTCGGGGGCTGTTTTATGTGTGTGTTTAGGGCTGCTGTATGGGCTGTTTTAGGAGGTGTAGGGGCTGCTGTTTTCGGTTGTGGAGTGGGGGAGATGAAGGGGATTATTTCTGTTTTTCTTCTTGTTATTGCCGTGAGTTGTGTGTATCTTATCTGTATGAGCTATCTAGAGAGATTCGAGAGGAGGGATGGCTAGGTTAGGGGTTGTTTATATAGAGAAGGGCTAGGGCTTCACCTTGTCTCACAAGGAAGGGATTTTGATTTGGTGTTGGATAAGGAAGTCAAAGATTGAGGGGGGACAAATCTTGGCTAGATAGGGAATGTTGAATATTTAGTTTATGTTGATTAGACATACAATATTTTAAGTTTGGGAATAATATATTGGTTGATTGATTTTAACTTGGTATGATTATATTTGATTGGTTTAGATTAGGTATGATATCTTTTTAATTTGGTATGTGATTTTTAGATTTGTTTTGATTTCACCATGTGTTAAATATGTGTTTTAAGTGGGCTTGGGCGTGTGGGCCAAGGCTTGGGCGAATTGGGCTTGATGTGAGGCTAGCAGCAAAACCAGAATTACCGACACCGTTCGAACGCCTCCTCGAACGTGGCACGAACGTCCGCAATCTGCCTGACGTTCGAACGAAGTAACGAACGCAGCACCAACGAAGACAGTGAACTTGTTTATTCTGAATCCCCCTTCCGATGTCCGTTTTCCGTGATCTCCGTGACTTAAAAGGTAGTGTCTCCAAAATGAGACTCATCATAGAGACTTATATGTAAAAATGCAGTGCCTACAATTATGTTTTTTAATCCAAAGTATTTTTTAAAAAAAAAAAATAATAAATAAATTTAGTTACCACCAGACTATGATATGTTTATTATTAATGAATATATAAGTGTTTGTGTGTGTAATGAATATATATATATATATATATATATATATAAATAATAATAATAATAATAATAATAATAATAATAATAATAAAGATGACAATTATTATAAAAATAATGATTGTTATTAATAAAAGTTGACAGTTATATAAAAACCGTCATCTTTTGTTATATTTAAAAAATTAGGACAGTTTTTATGAATAATTGTTATAAATACTAGTAAAAAAATTACAATTATTATAAAAACCGTCATTTTTTGTTATATTTAAAAATTATGACGGTTTTATGGAAAAGCCGTCATAATTACTCTCAGTAAAAAGATGACGATTTTTATAATAACAGTCATCTTTTGTTATATTTAAAAATTATGATTATTTTATGGAAAAAATCGTCATAAATACTCAAATAAAAGGCGATGATTAGTATAAAAATCGTCATATTTTTTTTAAAAAAAACTATTTTTATTAAAATTGTCATAAATTTAGTATCATTAAAAATAAATTTTATAGTAATGCAACCCTCAAGTTACCCACAATCTACTCCTTGTTCCGATACCATTGAAGCGAAGTCCACTAACAAAATATCATCGACTAGCCTAACTTCGAAACCAACCCATCAAGTTACCCAAAATACGTCTTTGAGTGAAAATGTGACTTTTGGCCATAACATGACCTCTCCAAATCAAATGTCCCTAAAGGGTGTGACTTGGTAGTGTAGGGTCCAAGATCTCACCTTGAGGTTATGGGTTCGAATCCAGGGGGTGTACTTCTTGTAAGAGCCTGAGACAGCCGGTGGTTTTACCTGCGCCGCGGCCCAGAATGGGTGGTTTGGTGGCGGAGTTTCCATCGTTTCCAAAAAAAAAAAAATGACCTCTCCAAATCCGTGATGACACACCCACTATCAATAAATATTCTATTTTGGGTTGCACACACCCTCACGTATTTATCTTGGCTATAACTTATAAGTTATACCCTTCTACCCAAATGCGAAGAGTTACCTTTTTAAACGCATCACTCACGTTCATCTACCCGAATAATCTTTTAGTGCAACGGAGAGATGAATGATATGATAGTACCAATAAATTAGTAAATGATATGTATGATTTAATATCTATTTTTTAATTATTTTTTAATATTTTAACACACATGGTAATAGATTATTGGATTATTGTACGGATAACGTGATACTTCCGTTATATTGTAGATTTTCTCCATCCCCACAGACGTTACACACACCCACTTTCAAAAGAAGAAATAAGGTTAGACACATAACGCAGGCTATAAAAGCCAGATCAAAATATCTCCCAAACCATTCCCATTTTAGTTGTTGTTTGTCTGTGTTTATTGCTTAGAGAAATTACAAATATGGGTTCCATTGCAGCTACGGAAAAGCCTCATGCATTTGCATACCATATCCAGCACAAGGCCACATAAACCCCATGCTAAAACTAGCCAAAATCCTTCACCACAGAGGCTTTCACGTCACTTTTGTTAACACAGAGTTTAATCACAAACGTTTGCTTAAATCCAGAGGCCCTGACTCTCTCAACGGCCTCCCTTCGTTTCGATTCGAAACCATACCGGACGGCTTGCCGCCGGCGCCGGCTGCCGATGCCACACAAGACATACCTTCCCTTTGTTGCTCAATAAAAAAGACATGCTTAGCTTCTTTTAAAGAGCTTCTTCATAAGCTGAAGTATCATCCCTCTTCTAATGTTCCGCCGGTGAGTTGCATAGTTTCTGATGGAGTCATGAGCTTCACTCTTGATGCAGGGGAATTAGGTGTCCCGAAAGTGCTTTTTTGGACCACTAGTGCTTGTGGCTTCTTGGCTTACATTCACTATCGTCAACTCATTGATAAGGGCTATATACCTCTAAAAGGTATCTTTAATTATCTCGTAAAGGTGAATTTGGATTGAGTGTTTATCTTTTTTGTATTTAGCTTTTTTTTTTTTTTTTAAATTTTTTACCACATGTGTATATATAAAAATTATTTATATATTTTATTTAACAATTATTGATTATAAATAAAAAAAATCAGTACAAAACTTAATTTAACACTGAATCTAAGTTTATATATCTAATTATCAAAAACTAAGGCTCCTTATGTTTTTTGGGTAGTTGTACTGCCAAAGCTAAAATGCTTATGTTACAATGGTAACGTCTTATTTTGATAAGGTCCCATTTGGGATAAAAAAATAATCTTGAATCCTAATCAATTTTTTGAATTGGAATAGAAAATCATCTTCAATGTCGGATCAAATGAATCGTGATCACATTTCTGGATCGAGATTTGAGACTTTTTAGATTAAAATTCTAAAATTTTTCGGAATCCCGACCCAATTTTGTTTTTAAGGAAAAAATTGTCCTAAATTATTACCAAAGTTTTTTATTCGGGATAATTTTTATCCTAGCTCCTATTAAGTCCCTTATAAACATTATTATTAATATATACATATATATACATACATACATACATACATACATACATATATATACATATATATATATATATATATATATATATATATATAATCTCACTACAAGAAATACGATCTTTAGCGTCCAAAAATTTAGCGTCGCCAAGTAAACTTTCGCTAAATGTATCATTTAGCGTCGCTAAAATCAAGCGATGTTAAAAGTAACAACATCTTGTGTCGACAGAAAAGACGACACTAAAATTACAACATTTAGCGTTAATGTACTTTCGACGTAAAAAATTAAGGCATTTAGCGTGGACACCTAATTGTCGCCGATCGATTGTCCTGAATGATTTTGTTTATTTAATGTAATAAAACTTTTTTATGCAATAAAATATTTATTTTATATATAATAATAATTTTACTTTAATTTTTTAATTTTAAAAAATAAAATATTATTAAAATATATATTTATGTAATTATCAGTAATTACATACATATTTTAATAATATTTTATTTTTGTAATAATTTTAAATAGATTTTGGTAACGCTAAATGTCTGTATTTAGCGTCGACACCACAATATCAACGATAATAGTTATTCATATTTAGCAACGTTAAAAGTCCAAAATTTTTAGTGTCGTCTTTACTTGTCGATACATAATTTTCCACTTTATGCGTCATCGTATATCGATTTCAGCGACGATAATCGGTGATGCAGAGTTGAATATTTAGTGTCGCTAAGCTTCTTCGACTCTAAAACCTTTCTTCGACCAGCCTTTAACATCCATTTTTTATGTCGCCATCTTTCGACGCCAAAAAATTTAGTATTAACTTTAACCTTTTTTAGCATCTAAGTTTGATGATGTTAAAAAATTGTATTCTTATAGTGTCTAAAATGTTCACTTAACAGCTTGAGCTTTTATTACATGGGCCGCCTTAGCTTAAAATTAAATAGAGCTTAAACATATGGTTTCGTGTTCTTATGTCAAACATTGATGATACATGCACATAAAATACTACAAAAAAAACTATAAAATTATTATATTTTCATTTCTAGTATTTTTGTGTTATTTTATGTGCATACATAATTTTTCTATTCTTATTGTTAATTTGGTTCGCAGAAGAAAGTTACTTAACAAATGGGTACTTGAATACCGTTATAGATTGGATTCCAGGGATGAAAGGCATCCGTTTGAGAGACATTCCATGCTTTATCAGAACCACAAACCCAGATGATTTTATGTTAAATCTCATGGTCTCTGAGACAGAAAGAGCCAAAAGTGCCAGCTCCATTATTTTGAACACCTACAATGAGTTAGAGCAAGAAGCTTTAAATGCATTCAAATCACTTTCATTGCCACCTGTATATTCCATTGGCCCCTTGCAGTTTCAACTCAATCATCAGATCCCAAAGAATGATCCCATCATGCAGATTGGATCCAATTTGTGGAAAGAAAAAACTGAAAGCATCCATTGGCTGGACACAAAAGAACCCAACTCAGTCGTTTACGTGAATTTTGGTAGCATCACAGTCATGACACCAAATCAACTCGATGAATTTGCTTGGGGTTTAGCAAACAGCAAGAAATTTTTTTTGTGGGTGATTAGGCCTGATCTTGTTGCCAGTGACACGGCGATTCTGACACCGGAGTTTATGACAGAGACTAAAGAACAGGGTTTGTTAACAAGTTGGTGTCCACAGGAACAAGTTTTGAACCACCCAGCTGTCGGAGGATTCTTGACGCACAGTGGGTGGAATTCGACGCTTGAAAGTATCTGCGCCGGAGTTCCGATGATTTGCTGGCCATTTTTTGCGGAGCAACAGACGAATTGTCGATACAGTTGCAGTGAATGGGGGATAGGGATGGAGATTGATAGTAATGTTAAGAGAGATGGAGTTGAAGCTCTTGTCAGAGTGTTAATGGAAGGAGAAAAGGGCAAAGAGATGAAAATGAAAGCTATGGGATTGAAGAAGAAGGCAAAAGTAGCTGCTACTGCTCCTGCTGGATCATCATACGTGAATCTTGATCTGTTGATCAAACAAGTGCTTCTTTCTCCAAGAAATTAGATTAGTTATTTATTTATTATTATTATTATATTATTATTATTATTAATAATAATTTGTGTGGGGTCTTAAATTTTCCATTTTGATGTGCCCTTCTATAATCGTGTACTAATTTGCTTGTGTGTTTATTATCTTTGATATTATCTTCTAGTTATAATGTACTAACTAATTCTATCCGTGGATTGGTGGTGTAGTGTTCAGGATCTCACCTTAAGGTTCTGGGTTCGAATTCAGGAAGTGCGTTTCTTGTAAGAATCTGGGATATCAGCAGGTTTTACCTGCTTCGCTTAAGCCTGAAAGAGGTGGTTTGACAGTCAAATTTCCAACGATTTAAAAAAAAAAAACTAATTTGATCCTTCCCATCCTTAAATTAAATATATTATTCTCTAATTTACTCTTGTTTGTAAAACAATAATAAGCAACAAACTAATACAGCAATGTAATAAGAATAATAGAGAGAGTAGACACAAAATATAAACACAGCTACTTTGGATTGCCGTCATCAAGGGATAAGGAGTTGAGATCTTTTGCCGTTTGTATAATTCTTTAGACAATGATCTAATGATTTATTATTATTATTATTATTATTATTATTGGAACTTTTCCATGAGCCTCAAGACAGTTTACGATTTCAATAAACCTTTTAAAACATGGCATGTACACCCTCATGTCACTCCATTTTGAACACTAAACCTTGCAATTCCACCAGAATATCCAAGTATTTATACAAATAGATATCATGTCTAATGGTTAAGTTTAATTTTGATTACCCAAATTTTCATGTTTGAGATTTAGACACACGTGAAATATGAAATCAATATGACAAGTGTAAAAGTTTATAAGTATGAACATAAAATTATACAAAAAGAAAAAAAGACATTGAACATGAAATCGGGCTATTTTGCATGTTTGGTGTCCTAATGTTCTCATTTAATGCCTAAATTTCAGGTCACTGTTATGAAATTTCAGATTGGGCAATATTTTCATATTTTTTATCTAAATTTTCATGTTTAAAGCCCAAATATCATGTTTATTGCTTAAACTGTCATGTTTCAAAGTTAGACAGGTGTGAAATATCAAATCAATCACATATGTTGAATGTTTTTAGCATTTACATGAAATTTTTGACATCAAATACACAAAGAGAGGCGTGGAACATGAATGGGTCATGTTTATATGTTTGTTGTCTGAATTTTCATGTTGAATGCACAAATTCAGATAATGTTATAAAATTTCATGTTGGCCAATATTTTGTTACCCAAAGTTACTTGTTAAATGCCATTATTTACATATTTAATATTGTAGGTGTGCAAAATAGTCCATACTATGGAAGACACGTGTCAACAATAAAAATAAAGCTTCCTCCACAAGATATTGTAAGTGGCCCTGCCACAAACAGAGATTAGAACAATTAGGAAGTGACACATGTCACATCGTGAAATATCTTCTGGTGTCCATACACTCTGGAGTCCACTCACTTCGGAGGGCATCTCGCATCTCTCTGGAGTGAGGAATAATTTCGGAGTGGAGAGGGCAACCCTCCGAGCTGTACCCACCCCAGAGGAAATGTCATTCTGAAGTCTGGATGACCATTTCATATCCACTCTGATCTCCGACCTCATAACAATGTTAAATTCCGTATAAGATAGTGGGCTTTTATGACAATCCACTTACTTTGATATAAAAATATAATTTGACATGCATAATTACAAGTGTTAATACACTTAATTTTATATTAGAGCATGTCATATGTCATGTGCACATCATGCAAGTGGACAAGTGTCAACTGAAAAGTGACACCTCAACACCATTCATCTTTTTAATATCACGAACCCCGTAGTAAGAGGGGTTTGGTTGAAAGGAGAAAGAAATCATTAATTATAAGTATAAACCTTTATTGCAAATCATTGAGAGTTAAAGAGGGAGAAATACTCTAATTGAGAAGGTTTTATCCCTATTTACAGGAGGTATAATCTATTGGACATGAGGAAGCACAAACCATACAACCGTTGATACTTGGGGTTCTTGAGTTAGGCACAATCACAATAGGTAAAGCTCAAGATTTTCCTTATATTTCACTTTAGATCACACTTTTACTACCTACATAAATGGCGCCGTCTGTGGGAAGGACAAAATCAAATATGTTCTCCCCATGAAAGATATGAGATAATGACATGCAAGCATCCTGAACCGTTGAAAATGGAAATTGAGTATTAAATGCTCAAACCAAAGTTGATTTGTATGTCATTCATGTGTGAAATACATACATGCACGAACCTTAATATGCTCTGTGAGTTTGTGTAATGAAGGGATGGTGAGCACTAACGGTTTAAAGCTGAAAAAACTTGTGGATCACTTCACCTAAATTCCGCCTCTTACACCATTAAAAAAAGTATGTTTGGGTATACTGAGTGAGAAGCGTTCATAGTAGCATAAGGCTGATAACCTAGTAGGGAACCTAAACTCGTACACACGATCGTATTTCACAAAAAAAATAGTATGAAATGTTAACCTATGTATTAAGAAAAATGAAATTTCATAACATGCATAGTTGGTTAATTGAAACCTAGATATTGCATGTCATCTTCCATTTGAAAAAAAATGAAGAAGAATTTTCAGAAAGCATGTTGTGCCGTAGATTCGAGAAATTGGAAGTCAATAGCATAAACATTTGCATGAAAAACATGTACGACAATAAAATTATAAAAACATGGATTCCCAATTGACAACATTGGCATAACACATGTGCGATGGGGAACATGCTCCTCGCCGCCAAGAAATTTTTAGAACTAATTAATAGAAGAAAAATGAGGTGAAAAGTGACAAAGTGAACATAAATATGAGCTATCATGGCTAAAGAAGGTCAAAGATCAGCACCAGTGACAGTTCATGACCTCAAATTTGAAATGGTTACGAGACAAGAGGTATCAGAGACACTTGAGCAGAAGTTGTAGCAAGTAATTCTGGCCCTGGAGTAAACTACCCTGGAGAATCAGAAATTGGAGAAGATGATCAGAGTACTTGAAGGAAATCAGTCAGAGACCGAAGTAGAAGAAGGAAGGCGAATGAATATTTCTTACTGGGTAATAATTTTGGATGTTCCCGCTGCTCATATAGCGCTGCCATCACCAACTCTTTCAACACCGACATCGGCTCGCCCCGGAATAGAAGTTACACTATGAGACACTGTGAGGTAAAAGTTGAGGCATGTGCTCAGAGCCTCTACTCAACCATTGCTATCTCGAGTTTCCTAGGATAACATGCCAAAGTAGCCCATAGAATTAATACTTCACCCTTCACACAACATATACTCGGAGTAGAAAGGCTAAAGAATTTCCATATTCTGATTTTCAAGTTATTCAAGGGAAACTCCAATCCAGAGCAGCATCTCTTCCACTTCCGGCAGAAGATGAGCTTGGAGACAAGCGATGAAGCATGGTATTATAAAGCCTTTCCCAGTAGCTTAGAAGACGAAGTCTTGGAATGGTTCAAGACACTTCCGCCCAATTCTATTGGGGATTTCAGTCTCTATATGAGAAGTTTTTGGTTCATTATGCCAATTTCTGATGTCCCCCCAAAACCATTGATAACATATTCAGGCTGAAACAAAAGCCCACAGAGACCATTCAGATTTTCTTACACCGGTATAATCAAGCGTTGTTGAAGATCAAAGACTGTGACACGAAGTAACCAAAATTTACAATAAAACCCTCCGAAAAAATACACGCTATGTAGAGTACATAACGAGAAAGAATTTTCAGAGTATGGAATATGTGGATCTGAAGAATCTGCAGTGTATAAGAATTGAAGAAGATCAAGACATCAAACGGCTGGATGACAGAAGAGTTGTTGCGATTACAGTAGCCAAAAGTGAACCACCTAAAACCTCCACAAATAGCCGCTCCTACATGGTCCAAAAAGAGGAGAGCCCCAGAACATTCAAAGAAACCCAAACCAAAATACAAACCCAAGCAAAACACTTCGGCCGACATAAATATATACCCTTAAACACTAACCCCACCAAAATCTGGGCAGACAATAAAGATTTTGGCCTATTCAAGGAGCCCAAACCTATCCAAACCCCCAAGAAAGCCCGAGATCGGAGCCTTTACTGTGCCTTCCATAAGGACATTGGGAACAAAACCAACAATTGTTTGACTTTGAGGAATCAGATACAGTGGTTACTCCAGAATAGACATTTGCAGCAGTATAGGCAGAGTGGAGCCGTGTCAGAAAATGAGAACCGAGATCTAAAGTCAAGGCCGAACACTGAAGAAGTTGATCATCCCTCAGTAGAGATAGAAATGATAAGCCACAAGAGAAAGAAACTTGTGAATGACGTAGTTGCTTGGGTCGCTGAGATAAAGATTGATGTGAGGGATGTTTGTACCATACATGAGAGACCCATTGAGAACACAGTTGGGGAACTTTGGAGGAGGCAATACATGAAAGCCTCTCAAGCTAAGGGGGTCTGGGTAGAAGAAGCCATAGGTGCAACGATCATGGCCATAAAGGAATATATGACCCATATTATTTTTTCCAGAGTAGATTTAATTGGAGTGGACTTTCCATATGTTGAATCTTTGGTAGTGACTCTGGTGATAAGTAGCACCAAAGTCCACTGGATATTGGTTGACAGAGGCAATAATGCCGATAATTTATTTGGAGAAACTTTCAGAAAGATGAAATTAAAGCAACATGAGTGTGCTTGTGTCACTCAACACTTATAGCGTTTGAGGGAACAAGGCTTAACGCGCGAGGCATTATCACTCTGCCAGTGACAGTAGGAGACAAAATGGTGAATATCGACTTCCTGATAGTAGGTGCACCATCAGCCTATAATGTCATTGTGGGGAGGGAGGCAATGGATACACAGTATAGAGGCTGTTCCATTTACACTTCACCAGGTTGTGAAATGCATAAATTCGAATGGGACCGGAATATTTGATATAAGGAGGGACCGGTAGACTACCAGATAGTGTTATGCTTTGGCAATTTGCCTTTCCAGTAGCATTGAATGGATCAAGGGTTAGAGTATGTTGGAAGAAGGGAGGGCCTCGAAGAAGACCAAATAGCAACTATATGATCCATTTCCGAAGTGGTTCGTGGATGAAAATGATTATCAGGCTCCGACCATCAAAGTTTTGGAGTCCCGACTACTAGACCCGGCCACGGTTCCGGTTCGGAACCGGAACCGAACCGGTTGGAACCGGAAGGTTCCGGTTCCAACCGGTTCCGGTTCCGGAATGGGACCGGTTCGGTTGGGGTTCCACCCCAACTCGAACCGGTCCGAACCGGTGGAACCGTACGGACGGTTCCAACCGGAACCGAACGGTTCCGGTTGGAACCGTCGGGTTCCTGTTGGAACCGTAGGGTTCCAACAGGAACCCTAAGGCCCCCAACGGCTAGTAGCCGTTGGGGGCCTTATTAGTTATTCCCCCAACGGCTACTGCCGTTGGGGGATGCAGGGAGCCGTTTGGCTCCCTGCCAAAAAAAAAAAAAAAATTATAAAATTTTTTTTATTATATAAAATAAAAATTACTAATGTACCCCTAATAACGGTAATAAAACGGTTATATTTAGGGGCATTTTTGGTATCAAAAAAATTCTAAAATTCTATAAATAGGATTCATTTTTCATAATTTCATCACACCAATTTCTCAACTCTCTCATTTTCTATAAATCTCTTATTCTCAATCTTACTTCAATACAATTCTCTTATTTTAGTTGTTAATTAATTTGTTATCACATTCGGCATTCGCATCGCAATTATTCAAATGGCAAGCTCATCCGAGAACATAATGTCAAATATGCCGACCCAAGAGAGCGGCCCCAGTGTCAGTGCACAATCACGGAGAAGAGAAGTTAAGGCTCGGTCCTCCGATATTTTCAAAATTCATTTTAATTTGGAACGCCTAGACGATGGTTCACAACGAGCAATTTGCAACTATTGTGGGGTTATCTATAAATTTTCTGGTGGATACGGAAATATGATCAAGCACATGGAGAAACATCATCCGGTTGAATTTGGCATTGATACGACGCAGACTCAAATGGCCAGGTACGCATCATCTAGTAGAGGTACGAGTAGTGTAGATTTATTTAAATATTCTGATGCAAAAAATAGAGAAGAATTTGCGAAATTAACATGTATGGCACATCTTTCTTTAAGCTTTGGTGAAAAACTTCATTTTACTAATTACGTGCATAATGCTTTAAACCCTGCTGCATGTAGAATGACTCGAAACACAACAAAACATCATATTTTCAAATTATATAAAGATGGTAAAATTATTTTAAATGAAATATTTAAAGAAATGAAAGGTCGTATTTCTATATGTTCTGATATTTGGAGTGACCATTGGCAAACACACTCATACATGGGTGTGACTTGTCATTGGATTGATGCATCATTTACCATGCAAAAACGACTCATTGCATTTAGAGTTTTTGATGACCAACATACTGCACATAATATTTATAGAATGATGAAGGTAATTTTTGATGAATATGGTTTAGGAGAAAAAATTTTAACAATTGGATTTGATAATGCATCTGCAAATACTGCATCCATCAATGATTTAAAAGAAATATGTCAACCAAATTTAGGGGGTCGATTTTTTCATATTCGTTGTACATGTCATGTCCTAAACTTATGTGTGCAAGACGGTCTAAAATTATTATCTCATTTCCTTGATCCTATTAAAACGGCACTTAACTGTATTTGGTCATATTCTCAAGTTAGGAGGGAATGAACCAAGTTTTGTAAAATAAATGGTATTAAACCGATTAAATTTTCTAGAGATGTTCCAACACGTTGGAATTCTACTTATTTTCTTTTATGTCAAGCACTTCAATACAAAGATGCATTATGTAGTTTTTTTCTCAACATGTTCAAAATATCACACTTTATCCTAGTCAATGAGATATTTGTGAAAGAATTTTAGATATTTTAAGAGTTTTTAATGATGCTACTTTAGTTTTTAGCGGTGTTTATTATCCCACTGCACATTTATTTCTTCTTGAAAGTTTGAATATTGTTGGCACTCTCGATGAACATGTTGACAGTGACAACCCTAATGATATTGTTTTGCTCGAAGCCATTACTGTTATGAAGGTAAAATGGTTGAATTATTTTAGAGAAATTCCTTTACTTTATCTTATTGCTGCTGTTTTTGATCCTAGATTTAAATTAGAAGGTTTGAATGGTGGTTTACAAGCTTACTATGGTTATTTAGGAATATTAGATGACATTGATATTACGAGCATAATGACGAATTTAAAAAGTGATTTAATTATTTTATTTAATGATTATATTGTAAGATATAACTTAGGAACAATAGGTCAGTCTAGTAGTAGCGAACCAGTAATTCAACCAAGACTTAGCGCAGGGGATCGTTGGTTATTACAACGAAATAAAAAATCTAGGGATACGACAACAACTAATAACCCTGAATTAGATAATTATTTATCTACAAATTTTGAGTTTTCTAATGAAAGTTTATGCAGTAAAAATTTTAAAATCCTTGAATGGTGGAACCGGCATCAAAATATATATCATGTTTTATCTATTATTGCTAAAGAGATATTGGCAGCACCTATTTCCACCGTTGCGGTTGAGCAAGCCTTCAGCTTGGGAGGTAATATATTGGAAGCTAGGCGATCTTCATTACATCCAAGCACTCTAGAAGCAACAGCTTGTGTGGATGATTGGACTCGAGCTGATCTGAGACAACAAGAAGATGCCCCCGATGATTTTGAAGATTTGTTCGATAATGGCAATGCTTCTGCAACAAGTGCAAGCGGAAGTTGCGGACCCGGAGCCGAAGGATCAACTGATAATGATGATTGATAAATGTAAAATTATAATTTACAAAGGGGATATGTCTTAAACTTGTAATGGAACTACGTGAGCTTTGATTCCTCTCACCCTTGGAGGATACGTAGGCAACTTAAATTTTAAAAAATTTAAGCTCAAGCTCTTCAATGTAATAATTTTTTTTTTTATTTATAAATTTAATCTCATTTTTTTTAATTAATAATTTTTTTTTTTATTTATAAATTTAATCTCATTTTTTTTAATTAATAATTTTTTTTTTTATTTAATGATTTGACTCCTCTCATTTTTTTATTTTAATTAATTAAAAAAAAAATGAACCGAACCGAACCGGAACCGAACCGTTCGGTTCCGGTTCGGTTCGACTTTCCGGTTCCACTTAAGTGTGGAACCGGAACCGAACCGGATTTAACCGGTTCGGTTCCGGTTCCACACTTAAGGAACCGGAAACCGGCCGGTTCGGTTCCGAACCGGAACCGAACCGCCGGCCGGGTCTACCGACTACTAGATATGGCTTGTCCAGATAGAAGTGTATAGATTGGGTCTGAACTGGTGAAAGATGAGAAAGATGAGTTGATGGAGTTCCTCCAAAAGAATGCTGATGTATTTGCCTGGTCACATGAGGACATGATCATAATAGATTCAAATTTGGCGTGCCATCGGTTAGCAGACAACAGAGATGCTTAACCGATATAGTATAAACAAATGTGATTTATACCAAAGAGAAATCAGGTTATCTCAGACGAGGTTGATCAATTGCTAAATGCCAACTTTATAAGAGAAGTAAGATATCCCCAATGGATCTCGAATGTAGTAGTGGTCCAGAAGAAGAATGGGAAGTGACAAGTGTGTGTGGATTACATCGATCTGAAAAGGAATTTCCAAAAGACCCTTATACACTCCCAAAGATAGACTAGTTGGTAGTTGCCACAATGGGGTATGAAATGATGTATTTCTTGATGCATATAGTGGATATAATCAGATCCCTTTTCACCTGGATGATCAGGATAAAACAACCTTTGTCATGACCCCAAGTTTATATTGTTACAAGGTCATGCCATTTGGGTTGAAAAATGTGGGTTCTATCTATCAAATAATGGTTAACACCATTTTAAGGGAGTTGGTCGGAAAGGTTGTGGAAGCTTACATAGATAATACTATGGTGAAGACTTTGTAGGCTCGTGACTATATTGCGGATCTGAAGTACTCCGAGAGCACATATTGAGGCTTAAACTCGACAAGCGTGCTTCTGGGGTCTCATACAGAAATATTTTGGGGCATGTAGTGAAACAAGGGGGAATAAAAGCTAATCCAGCCCATGTTAAAGTGTTATTGGAAGCCATTATCCAAAATAGTAAGAGAGATGTTCGAGTTTTAACTGGAAGGGTTGTGGCCCCTAGAAGATTTATCTCCCAGATGTCTGATAGGTGTCAATTTTTTTTAAAGTAATCAAATTGAGAGATGGTACATCCTGGGGGACAAGAGCAAACTGAAGCCTTAGACCAATTGAAGAGCTACTTGAGGCAGACTCCGATCTTGTCTGATCCTCGTCCCGAAGAAGATTTGTTCTTATACTTAGCAATATCCCATCATTCCATCAGTGTCGTCCTGTTGAGAGAGGAGGAACCAAGGCATAAAAAAATGTGATTCACCCGCAGCACCTTCTTAGATGTTGAAACCAGATACACTATAGCTGAGAAACTGGTCATTGCCATACACCATGCTAAGAGAAGTTCTAGCATTACTTTGAGGGTCATAAGATCATAGTGGTCACATACTATTTGCTACGATCTATTATCAATAAGCCGATCGTGATGGGAAGAGTCGAGAAGATGACAAAGAAACTTTATGTTATGATATTGATTACCGACCTCAGTCTGCCAGGAAGGGCCACATGTTAGCTAACTTCTTGCTTGAATGTGAACCTACTATGGAGGATGAATCTCTACGCCCAATTAACTTGAAGAACGAGGCTTGGAGGCTCTACATAGATGGATCCAGTAATCAATCCGAGGCAGAAGTTGGGTTGTACCTTGTGAGACCGGAAGGCTTAGCAATTGAAGAAGTTGATCGACTGTTATTCCCTACTACTAATAATGAAGAGGAAAATGAAGTATTAATTGCAGATATCATACTGGCAAAGGGACAATATGTAAAGAAATTAGATTTTTACAACGATTCGACCCTAGTAAGTTGTTGGGATTTTGGGTAAAATACCCGGGTTACGCAGCAGAATGCGGGAAAATCAAATTTTCCTATTTCTTTAATTTCTTTTGGGTAATTAAAATAAACTTATTTATTTTAATCACTCAATACTCAAAAATAGAAATTTTTAACCCAGAAATCATAATTTCAGTAAATTACCATACAATCCCAAAACTTTCTATTTTAATCATTTTAGTCATAAGTTGTTCAAAACAGGCTTAGGTGATTTCCAATCACAACCAAAATGATTTGTACATCAAATATATATTAAAACAGAAATCTGACAAATTTTCCAAATTTTTCAGTAATTACGGAAATGCCCCTAAACTTTGCATTTTGATTATTTTAGTCCTAATTTGTCAAATACATAATTAGGTGATTCCAAATCACTACCAAAATGATTTATTACATGTCTGATACATGAAAATACAAATTGTAATTCAAGAAAACAAATTTTCTCCAAATTCCCAAGAGGTCCCTTAAGTTTCCAAGAATTTGTAATTTTGTCATTTTTAGTTCAAAACATGTCAAGATCAAATTCAATCAATCCCAAATTTAATATACATCATATATACATCAAATTACAACACATATATGAAAAACCCCAAATTTGGAAACGGTTATGAACCCTAATTTTACAATTTCCATAAATTGACAAATTACACCCAATTAAACAAATTCAATACTTTAATTCAATCCTTACCACACCAAACAAGTCTCACCAATATGAAACAACTCAAGAACAATTCTTGGTCATTTATGAATGGTTAAGCAACTCTAGAATGACAACCAAATCATCTAATGACCAAAAGTGTGCTTATTAACCATTAATAAGCAAACTTTGTTTATATACATGCATACATCTTTCATGCTTCCAACCATCATATTACAAAACTAAAAGAGTAGAGAAACAATCAAACTGTTGGGGTCAAATCAGGGTGGCGCAGCGGAAGAAGCGCTGTTCGGGCGAAATCGTAGTTTAAAATTTTTAAACTTACGAATAAATTATTCAATATCAAATATTAATAATTCATTCATATTTCACCTAAGCATATTTATTCGATATCATATAATGACATAAATAATATAGAAACATCGCGAAACTTTTACGAAAATGTTTTTCCGCAAAATAGCATAAAACGCGTTTCCGGCCGAACCGACTGACCAATGCTCATGGGGACTGCCCAGGTCAGCCTCAAAAATATTTGGACAGTTCGTGGGCTGTCCGAACAGTGTCCAGTTCACTGTTTGGGCGACCGTTACCCGGTAACGCCATTTTTCACCGTTTTCGTGTATTTTCACTCCGAAACAATTTCCGATAAATATTTTCCTTGGGAAATTAAAATAAACCAATTTATTCTAATTAATCAATAAATAAAAACTGAATTTTTATCTGAAAAATCAGATTTATCATTAATTGCTATGAGACCCTTACACTTTGCAAATTAATCATTTTGGTCATTAAATTGTCAAATACATATTTAATTGATTCCAAATCAATCCCAAAATAATTTATACAATTTGCAACATAAACCATAAACTTTTCCAGAATTTCGAAACTGCCCAGAGTTTTCCATAATTACGAAAACAGCCCAGATTTTGTATTAATTACAATTTGGCCCAATTTGTTCAAAACACATCAAGATCAAATCCAATCAATCCCAAATTTGACATTCATCAAATATACATCAAATTATATCATATATAAGAAAAGCCCCAAAATTTGAATGGGTTAAGAATCCTAATTTCATAAATTACTCAAATTGGACAATTTACATTAAATTGACAAAATTCAACACTTTAATCATCCATGTACCACACCAATCAAGTCTCACCATCATGAAATTAATCAAGAACAATTCTAGGTTAATTATGAATGGCTAATTAACTCTAGAATGACAACTTTAATTTTCTAATTAATTTATTAAACTTAATTACACTAATAAGCAAATAAATTAATCATACATGCTTAACATCCTCAAACAAGCTTCCAACAAATTTAATTACAAATTCGAAGAGTAGAGAAATAAACTTAACAACACAATTTGAAGTTAAGAATAATAGAAATATTTTATATATAGAAGAAAGTGTAAGAAACTTACAAAAATTCCAAATTTTTGGCTTTGATTTTCCTTTCTTTCTTCAATTTTCTCTCAACTCACTTTGTAAAATTTTGTTCAACTTGTCTAAGTCTTGGAAAAATGAAACAAAATAATTTTGTATCAAAAAACCAAGTTGGTCGAATTTTTGCTTAAAAAAAGTAAATAACAATTATTTTTATTTTGTTAAAAAATAATTGGCACACATTTTACAAAATTAAAGTTAACACTTTAACTTTAATAAAGAAAAAAAAATGTGTTCCAATGGCATCATGCCATTTCCAAGCTTTAATAAAGCAAATCGTTATAAAAGATATTTACTTTATAAATAAATTTAATTATTTAACAATTAAATAATTAAATAATAAATATAAATATTTTAAATATATGTATTATATTTAAAATAAATATCTCAAATACATATATTAATGATATATATCAAAAAATCACAATTTGATATTTTATTAATGTGTATTTTATAAAATCAAGTATTAAATACAATTACACATTAATTCAAAAATGAATGTTAGGTCCCTATTACATGTATTTTTCGTTTAACCATTAAACGAGTTATAAATAATCAGTATTATTCATAACAGTTGCCCTAGTGCTCTACGAGTATATTTCATTAGCTAGACTCTCTAGATTCAAGCATATCCGTCACGAAATCTAATTTCGTGTCTATAATTCACCCACTCGTAAATTATGACGACCACAAATAAACTCGCTGAATCATACGGGTCAAGGTCATTGCATACGTATAATCCCTCCGTCACAGGTATCCGGATTATCCCAGAGATATAGATATAAACGTCAAATCTATATAGGAATAATCCCGTCGACGTATCTATTAGCAATCTCTAAATAACATCTGAAACTCACTTCCGAAGTATACTATGGTCATAGATTTAACATATTGCTAATCAATTATGGACTATCTATGCTCTGTACACAGAACTGACGGATCTTTTCTTGATACTCACATGATATCATGAGCATGAGTCCACACCCAACGAACAGGCGGAGGTCTGATCTAAATAGATCGGTGACGTGACTACCATATAAGTGTGGATGATAACTCATTTATCCACAGTGGTATCTCAAGTCAAAGAATCACTATGCTACTCAACCCGAGAAGATTCATATTGACATTGGTGTACCATATATCAGGAAATCTTCGGTGAGTCGTTCAGTGTTTATCAAATAAACACCTACACATATATACGAGTCTCCCAATACTCATGGTTCATTGGGATAAACCATCGAACCAAGTCCGATATACGACATATACTGGTCTCAACGGATTTTACTAACCGACCCGTGTCAGTAAATCTTGATCATGAACTTAATTTGAGGATATACAACTTATAGTGACACTTCCCAATGTCAATTACAAACTATGTTGTAACTGCGCACTACGTTGTAAATCATGACGTCTTTGTCTAATATATATACATATCACTAAACCAGATTTAATTTCAATCTTATCAATCTAATCGAAATTAGATCGAATACGTATATAAAAGACAAGAGGTGCTACCATTTAAATTAGTAATATTATGGAAAAAGATATTGTTCGTATTCATGAATCAGACATAAATACGATCCGGATTGGCGCTCAGAGCACCAACCCTAACACAAATATCATATGTTAAAGCTTGGAACCCTAGAAATATTTTTCTAGTTGAAAAGGAATTGAAAAACTTACAAAAGTTTAAGTTTTCTTCAAATCTTCTTCTTTTCTTCACCTTTTTCTCTCAACTCTCTTTTGTAATATTTTTGGAAGCTTAACACACAAAGTTGCAAATGAAAAATGAAACCCTTATATATGTAGGGTTAGGAACGAAATTGGGCATTTTTGGAAATAAAAATTTGGTAATTTTTAATCGATATTAAAGAAGCCAAATTCAATTTTGCTACATTTTCCAAAAAAGTAAAATACATGTGCACCAATCATATTTTTCCATTTAAAAGCATAATGATGGTAAAGATAAATGTATTTAATTATTATAATTATTTAACAATTAAATAATTAGATAATTATTTAATATAAATATCTAAATATATGTATCATATTTACTTTAAATATTCCATAATACATATATTTGGAACATGTGTCAAATACTTTATTTGACTAAAAAATTAATGCATATTTAATAAAATCAAGTATTTAATCCAAATACACATTAACTTGGAAATGACCGAATAACTCTTATGCATGTATCTTTTCGTTTAACCGTTAAACGATTTATAAATAATCAATATTATTTATAATAGTTGCCCCAGTGCTCTACAAGTATGTTTCATTAGTGAGACTCTCTAGATTCAGACATATCCGTCACGAAATCCAATTTCGTGTTCATAATCTACCAACCCGTAAATTATGACGACCACTGATAAACTCGCTGAATCATACAGGTCGAGGTCATCGCATACGTATAATCACTCCGTCACAGATATTTGGATTATCCCAGAGATATAGATAAAAATGTCAAATCTCTATAGGTATAATCCCATCGACGATTCTATTAGCAATCTCTTAATAACACTTAGAACTTACTTCTACAGTGTACCACGGGCCCATGAATTTAACAGATTGCTAATTGCACATTGAATACCTATGCTCTGTAAACAGAACTGATGGATCATATCTTGATACACATATGATATCCTGAGGATCAGTCCACACCCAACGAACATGCGGAGGTCTGATCTAAATAGATCGGTGACGTGACTGCCATCAAAGTGTGGAGGATACCTCATACATCCACAGTGGTATCTCAAGTCAAAGGACCACTATGCTCACTTGACTCGAGAATATTTCTATTGACGTTGGTGTACCATCTATTAGGAAATCTTCAGTGAGTCATTCAATATTTATCCAATATAAACACCTACACGTCTATACGAGTCTCCCCAGACTCATGGTTCATTGGGATAAACCATCGGACCAAGTCTCGATATACGACGTGTACTGGTCTCAACGGATTTTACTAACCGACCCGTGTTAGTAAATCTTAACCAGGAACTTTATTTGCTAATATACTTCTAGTAGTGACACTTCCCAATGTCAATTACAAACTACCTTGTAAATATGCACTACATTATATATTATCGGGTCTTTGTCTAATATATACATATCACGAAATCCTATTTAGTTTCAGTCTAATCGTAATTAGATCGAATATGTATATAAAAGCAAGAAGTACTACCATAAATAAGTAATATTATGGAAAAAAGAATTGTTCGTATTCATAAATCGAACATAAATACGATCCGGATTGACACTCCGAGCACCAACCCTAACAGTAGTTTCACAATGGCATGGGGATTTTGCTGTGAAATAATGTCACATGGAAGACTACTTGAATGTCGCCAAATAATTAATGTCAACTTTTGAAGAGTTTCAGATCCATCAGATTCCCTAAGTTGAGAATTCACAAGTAGATCATTTGACCACGATGGCTTTGGGAGCAACCAAGACTTAATGGAGAGAAACATGCATATCCACCATATCCGAGCCCTCAATATCTCGAAAAGAATTGATGATCGAGAATGTGAGCACTAATTGCTAATGGATGGACCTTTACATTAAGTATCTGCAATGCCAAACATTTCCATAAGACCTCGGTGAGGTCTGCCGTATATAACAAAAATCTAAGAGGTATTGTTTAGTAGACGCGGAGTTGTACAGAAGGTCTTACTCTAGACCACTTCTCCAATGCTTAACGGAACAACAAACACGGGAGGTACTCTCAGAAATACACGAGGGTCAAGCTGGGAAGCATTCCAGGGGCAGGGCACTATAACAGAAAGTGCTTCAGGCTGGATATTATTGGCCAAACTTACAGAATGATGCCCAAGATTTTGCAAAGAAATTCCAATGATGCCAAAAGCATACTACTAAGATCTATATTCCAGGGGAGTACCTATCAACAATGACTACACCTTGGCCTTTCATACAGTAGGGGATTGACATAGTGATGGAATTGGTGCTTGGAGTGCCAATCTGAATTGTACATTTTATTATTTATTAATAAAATAACTACATTTTTCATTTCATACATTCTTAATGGTATTGTCATTATGCGTATTAGATTGATGTATAGATATG
>SKCR01041605.1:0-58716 GCA_019454045.1 Zanthoxylum bungeanum
GTAGCAAGGCTTAAACCACACACATGTTGCATGTTAGATATGTATTTGAATCTCTGTCTCTGTATTTTAATTTAATTATGCATAAATCATATTGGATATGTTGCATTTTTAAATTAAAATTTTTGACCTGACTAAGTTAATGACTTGATTGTCATAAATCTCTCATGATTAGTGATTATTTTTTTAAGTAAATGTATTAGTAATTTTGGAGCATTATTAGAAGGCATGTCTTGTCAATACGGAGATAAATGAGTTCTTACTACTTATATCCAATATCGTCATTAGTGTGAGGGTGTAAGTGCTCGAAACTTAGGTCGCTCCGTAAAATATTAGATGTAGTGTGATGGTTAACGCGATCACCCAATATCTTCATTAGTGTGAGGGTGTACATACGAAGCTCATTAGTGCACATTGACAAGTAAACACCTAGAACATGTCTTAATCCAATATCGTCATTAATGTGAGGATAATAAACGGTTCAGGACTAAACTAGGAGTCACATGATGTGATTGACTTGTAAGTCTACCTAATGAATTTATAAAGACCAAGATCGTCATAGGTGAGCTTGGAGTAGATTTCATGGGATCCACTTCGCGCTATGAATTTTGATAGTCAAATTTATATTTTCCGTTAAGGGATATTATGAAATTACGTAAAGTAGTGAGAATGCACTAATAGATTTAAAATTTCATAATCAATTAGTGTTATTATTTTTGAAATGAAAACTCTTCTGCTACTACTCCTCAAAAAATATGTCTTGTAGATGGTTGCTGCTAATCAATTGATGAAACTTTTGGATTCCATAAGTTAAAAGGAGCCAAAAATTATTTCGAATGAGAAATGAACATACGCCTTGTCTTGCAGTTTGAAAAGTTGACTTATTGTAGGCACTGCATTTTTACGCATGTGAAACCCGATGAGGAGTCTTATTTGGAGACAGCTACCTTTTGAGTCACGGATGCCGCGGGGAACGGATATCGGAAGGGGAATTCAGATAAGCAAGCTCACTGTCTTCGTTGGTGCTGCGTTCGTTTACTTCGTTCGAACAGGAAACAGATTGCGGGCGTTCGTGTAGCGTTCGAGGGGCGTTTGAACGGTGTCGGTAATTCTGGTTTTGCTGCTAGCCTCACACCCAGCCCATTTAGCTCCCCAAAGCCCATAAAAACACATCCCAAATTAAATAATTAAATATTAATAAATATTAAACATTAATAAAACATTTAAATCATTTACCAATTAAAATAACCAATTACCAACTTAAACTAAAATCATGCCTAAAATAAACAAATCACACACTAATCAAAATATAATCATACCAAGTTAAAATCAATCAACCAATTATATTCCCAATCTAATAGATTATTCCCAATCTAAAATATTGTATTCCTAATCCAAGCCAATCAAATATTCAACCTTCCCTATCTAGCCAAGATTTGTCCCCCCTCAATCTTTGACTTCCCTTAACCAAACCAATCAAATCCTTTGACTTCCCTTAACAAACCCAAATCAAATCCCTTTCCTTATCAAACCCAACCTTTGCCTATAAAAAGAACCCTTCACCAACCTTCTCAACCCTAGCTAGCTAGCCCCCCCTAACTCATACACAACACACATAAAAATTACAGGAGGAACTCACCCAAAAAAGAGTAAGCAAAAGATAAAGAGGAAAAGACAGCGAAACCACAAGGAAATAATAGCAAAAGATAACGAACGAGAACAGTGAACCAGGAGAGTTGCGGAGCACCCCCCTTCCGACGATCGTGTACCGTACATCCGAGAGATGATTTAAAAGGTTAGACCTGAGGGTACCTTTTCATTAGTTTATATTCATTTTATTATTATTATTATTGCATTCTATTCGCATGAGAGTCGTTTATGGATGCATGTTGTGGCTTGAATGAAATGGAAGAGTGTCGTCTCTTGTGGTATATAGATGGAAACCCGGACATAAATTTCATAGCCGATTCCGAATGGACGGTAATATGATCTGTACTCGGGCCACAACTCCACGTACCGCTTGAGTAAACGGCACCTTCTCTTTTTTGTGTTGCTTTCATTTATTTATTCCTCGTCATTTAATTATGCATGTTGCTTATTTATGCATGACTCAATCGAGCGCATGGGCTTAGTAAGTGGAATGAAAGATCCCCTATGGGGAGGGGCTAAAAGCCCTTTACCCACGATGCTTTGCCGTGCCGGTTGACGTGTGTTCGGTTTGGATGTAAGATGCGTTCAATCGGGCATACTTGGTTGATATGATTGGTTCTATTCTTGCATGTGTTTATGACGCGCATGGGCTTAGCATGTTGGTCTAAAGGTCCTCTCTTTGAGAGATCAAGAGCCCCAAAAGGTCACCTTTACGGCAGTGCTTCGCCGCGCCTTTTATTTTCTGTTTATGTATTGCATCAGGTCCGTGTCCGTTCGACGCGTTCACGAACGCAACTCGAACGCGCATGTGTTTTTGCCTTATTATTGTCAGGTCTCGTATCCGTTCGAACGCGTTAACCAAACGCCATACGAACGTGAGATCTCTGTCTCATCTCTGTTCGAACGCGTTTACGGACGCTACTCGAACGTGAGCATTCTGTCTCATCTCCGTTCGAACGCGTTTACGAACGCTACTCGAACGTGAGCATTCTGTTCATTTCCGTTCGAACGCGTTTACGAACGCTACTCGAACGTGAGCATTCTGTCTCATTTCCGTTCGAACGCGTTTACGAACGCCACACCGAACGCGAACACACTGAATTGAGTCATTTTCATCATATGTGCGTCTATGCCTATATCTATCTTCTTTTGCACCATGTCATAGCATGCTCACTTTAATGCCTAATTGCAATAACCTCCTAAGCGTCTTTTTGCATTATGTACTTAGTCGACCCTTTTGTTTGTGCATGGAAATATAATGGCTATTTGTTTACGGTATGTCTATGAAATCACATGTTCACCACCACTTGAAAAGCGCCCATATGTGTGCTTGTATGGTTATTATGCGTGCTTGTGTTTTTTCCTGAATGTGATATGCAGTAAGTTTTGTATGTTAGTTGCTATCTTGATATATGTTAAGCATGCAAATTTAAATGTAAGATATATGTGAAATGCGTACATGAGTTTTATTTTACACATGAGAATTTAGAAGCATGATACTATTGGAAATAAGTGTTATTTAAGCCTAGTTAATTATTACATGAATCCTTTCATTACAAGTGACATAAGTAAGGGACCATTCCGAACCCAACGGTTTGAGGTCTTCCCTTGCGAGGGGTGAGTGCGGCCTTAAATCTTTGTCCCGGTTCACACCGGTGGCGACTCCATGTTATGTAATCCTTCCAACTAGGCCGCGAGCCTAGGAACGGCGTCGCTCAGTTTCTGTGTCCCACAGTCTGGCGACTCCACTGGGGATAGAAAGTTGGCCCCGAAATATTGTCTTGTAATGTTTGGATTTATTTTTTAAATTGACCGTGTCTATAGTGGATAAAGTAAGGGTTTAATCAAGGCATTTTTAGGCTAGGTAATGGTTTGGTGTCTTCCTTCATTCACTACCTTTCTTTCTAGAAGGAAAAGCTGTGAAGGCACTCTATATGGCCATCTACTCGTAGCCTATTGTGATGGACTAATTTGGATGACTCGTTGTTTATTCCTGACAACAAGCGATAAGAGCCTAAGAGGCTTGGGTATTTAAGTGAGCCTCGCTCCACCTTCCCTCTGGGGGATCTACAACGGGAAATCCATTTGACAGTCCGTCACGCACCATAGCTCATTGGCACGTAACCTTAGTGTATAAAAATGGGTGCGCTCACTTGGTTGCTCGAACCCTTGAGTGGGGAGACCTAGTTGTGGGCCATCCTTCGCCGGTGAGAGCCTTGTCTATACTCTTACTAACCCACCCATAGACCGGGTTGGCTAAAGTAGCAATTATTTCCTTGAATATGTGCTTGTGGACCATCCTCATTTGGATGCAGTTGGACTATTGTCAGAAATGCGGGCTTGTTGGGCCATTTAAACTGGGGCAAGTTCGCACCTTATGACTATTAGGCCAAAAGCTTCTGAAATGTTGATGGGCCACTTTGTAAAAAATATTATGTCATGTTTGCATCATCTTCCTTGTATGCTTGTGTTTGGGAACATCGTCGTTTGGATCCATTTGGACCATTATCATGGGATATGGGCTTGTTGGGCCATTTAAACTGGAACAAGAACGTATCTCATGACTATTGGGCAAAAGGCTTCTAATAACAATGGGCCATTTTATGATTGTGTTCGAATTTTATCATTTGGATTTAGTTGGGCTCTTTGCCATAAGACATGAACTCGTTGGGCTATTTAAACTAGGACGGGTTCACTCTTATGACAGTTAGCCCGAAAGATTCTAAAATGATAATAGGCCGATTTGTGTGAAAATTTTAATTGATTTAGTATGTTATACACATCACATGCACCTCATGCATACATGCACCATGTTAACTCCCTTTTGATTTAAAAGCCATCATAGATGCATGTTGGTTAGGGAAGAAGACAGACTTGTCAAAAGACCAAGCAGCCACCAAGAATACTGGCAGAAGACCTAGCTCAATGGGATAGGAAACCCAATCATGCATGCATGCATACACGTAACACATTTTGCATCCCTTTTGTGTTTGTTCTGTTTTGTAATAACAGGTTTCAGAAGAGAAAAAGAGAAAGCGGCAAAGACAAGACAACCAGAATCAGTAACATATGAGTAGTAGTTTTGGGGATGAGTCCCAGGGTCGAGGCCCACATCGTCAGAGTGTTGGAATGAATCCCGGGGTTGAGGCCCATGTCAGCATTTCAGAAATGAGTCACAGGGGGCGAGGCCCGTATCTGTATCAGTCTGGGGGCGAGGCCCATATCAATATCAGTTTAGGGTCGAGGCCCCATCAGCAGAATTTTGGAATGAATCCAGGGAATGAATCCCAGGGCCGAGGCCCACATCAGCAGAATTTTGGAATGAATCCAGGGAATGAATCCCAGGGTCGAGGCCCATATCAGCAGAATTTTGGAATGGATCCAGGGAATGAATCCCAGGGCCGAGGCCCGCATCAGCAAAATTTTGGAATGAATCCGAGGGTCGAGGCCCACATCAGCATCAATCTGGGGGCGAGGCCCATGACAGTAGCAGTTGGGGCCGAGGCCACTTCAGCAATCAGTTTTGGGGATGAGTCCCAAGGGTCGAGGCCCACATCAGCATCAATCTGGGGGCGAGGCCATGTCAGTAGCAGTTGGGGCCGAGGCCCGCTTCAACATCAGTTTTGGGGATGAGTCCCAGGGGCGAGGCCCACATCAAACACAGTTTGAGAATGAGTCCCAGGGTCGAGGCCCACATCAGCAGAATTTTGGAATGGTTCCAGGGAATGAATCCCAGGGCCGAGGCCCGCATCAGCAAAATTTTGGAATGAATCCGAGGGTCGAGGCCCACATCAGCATCAATCTGGGGGCGAGGCCCATGACAGTAGCAGTTGGGGCCAAGGCTCACTTCAGCACATCAGTTTTGGGGATGAGTCCCAAGGGTCAAGGCCCACATCAGCATCAATCTGGGGGCGAGGCCCATGTCAGTAGCAGTTGGGGCCGAGGCCCACTTCAACATCAGTTTTGGGGATGAGTTTCAGGGTCGAGGCCCACATCAAACACAGTTGGGAATGAGTCCCAGGGTCGAGGCCCACATTACATCAGTATCAGTCTTGCCGGGTATGGCATCCCAGGGTCGAGGCCCACATTACATCAGCATCAGCATTGTCGGGTATGACAATTCTGGGGCGAGGCCCATATTACATCAGATCAGTTCTGCCGAAATGGCACTCTGAGAATGGAGATATAGTCCGGGAATGGACAGTTCAAGAATGGACAAGCCGAGAATGGCAATCAAGAATGGAGCACGGTTCGAAATGGACCATCATCTCATCACTTGCCGAAAATGGCACTCCGAAAATGGAGCCACGGTTCGAAATGGACCATCATCGCAACAGTTCGGGAATGAACCACCTCACAGTCACAGTTCGGGAACAAAGCCCAGAGGAAGAAAGCCTCATATCAGTATAAGTTTGAGAACAAAGCTCAAAGGGGAAGAAAGCCTCATGACAGTACAGTCCGGGAATTAAAGCTCGGGAGGAATAAAGCCTCATATCAGCACAGTTCGGGACAAAGCCCAGAGGAAGAAAGCCTCATATCAGTATAAGTTGAGAACAAAGCTCAAAGGGGAAGAAAGCCTCATGTCAGTACAGTCCGGGAATATAAGCTCGGGAGGAATAAAGCCTCATATCAGCACAGTTCGGGAACAAAGCCCAGAGGAAGAAAGCCTCATATCAGTATAAGTTTGAGAACAAAGCTCAAAGGGGAAGAAAGCCTCATGACAGTACAGTCCGGGAATAAGCTCGGGAGGAATAAAGCCTCATATCAGCACAATTCAGGGAACAAGACCCTCAGCTCAAAATGGGAACAAGACCCACGGGAACAAAACCCACTACTCAACAATTCAGGGAACAAGACCCTCAGCTCAAAATGGGAACAAGACCCACGGGAACAAAACCCACTACTACACACATTCAGGAACAAGACCCTCAGCTCAAAATGGGAACAAGACCCACGGGAACACAACCCACTACTCAACAATTCAGGGAACAAGACCCTCAGCTCAAAATGGAACAAGACCCACGGGAAACAAACCACTACTCAACAATTCAGGGAACAAGACCCTCAGCTCAAAATGGGAACAAGACCCACGGGAACAAAACCCACTACTCAACAATTCAGGAAACAAGACCCTCAGCTCAAAATGGGAACAAGACCCACGGGAACAAAACCCACTACTCAACATTCAGGGAACAAGACCCTCAGCTCAAAATGGGAACAAGACCCACAAGAACAAAACCCACTACTCACAATTCAGGGAACAAGACCCTCAGCTCAAAATAGGAACAAGACCCACGGGAACAAAACCAACTACTCAACAATTCAGGGAACAAGACCCTCAGCTCAAAATGGGAACAAAACCCACGGGAACAAAACCCACTACTCAACAATTCAGGAACAAGACCCTCAGCTCAAAATGGGAACAAGACCCTCAGCTTACTTCGGGAATGACCAGGGTCGCAGCACCTCACCACCGAATCAACGCAACTCAACACATGGTAAGTCAAGTGGCAGCTGGCGAGCCAGGTAAGTAGAAATGCATTGCATAACTTTGATAGGATTGTCACTGTTGCACATTACACAAGTCCCATCAAAGTGGGGGCAACTGTAGGCACTGCATTTTACGCATGTGAAAACCGATGAGGAGTCTTATTGGAGACAGCTACCTTTTGAGTCACGGATGCCGCGGGAAACGGATATCGGAAGGGGGAATTCAGAATAAGCAAGCTCACTGTCTTCGTTGGTGCTGCGTTCGTTACTTCGTTCGAACGGGAAACAGATTGCGGGCGTTCGTGTAGCGTCGAGGGAGCGTTCGAACGGTGTCGGTAATTCTGGTTTTGCTGCTAGCCTCACACCCAGCCCATTTAGCTCCCCAAAGCCCATAAAACACATCCCAAATTAAATAATTAAATATTAAATTAAATATTAAACATTAAATAAAACATTTAAATCATTTACCAATTAAAATAAACATTAACAACTTAAACTAAAATCATGCCTAAAATAAACAAATCACACACTAAATCAAAATATAATCATACCAAGTTAAATCAATCAACCAATTATATTCCCAATCTAATAAGATATTCCCAAATCTAAAATATTGTATTCCTAATCCAAGCCAATCAAATATTCAACCTTCCCTATCTAGCCAAGATTTGTCCCCCCTCAATCTTTGACTTCCCTTAACCAAACCAAATCAAATCCTTTGACTTCCCTTAACCAAACCAAATCAACCCTTTCCTTATCAACCCAACCCTTTGCCTATAAAAAGAACCCTTCACCAACCTTCTCAACCCTAGCTAGCTAGCCCCCCCTAACTCATACACAACACACATAAAAATTACAGGAGGAACTCACCCAAGAAAAGAGTAAGCAAAAGATAAAGAGGAAAAGGCAGCGAAACCACAAGGAAATAATAGCAAGATAACGAACGAGAACAGTGAACCAGTGAACCAGGAGAGTTGCGGAGCACCCCCCTTCCGACGATCGTGTACCGTACATCCGAGAGATGATTTAAAAGGTTAGACCTGAGGGTACCTTTTCATTAGTTTATATTCATTTTATTATTATTATTATTGCATTCTATTCGCATGAGAGAGTCGTTTATGGATGCATGTTGTGGCTTGAATGAAATGGAAGAGTGTCGTCTCTTGTGGTATATAGGATGGAAACCCGAACATAAATTTCATAGCCGATTCCGAATGGACGGTAATATGATCTGTACTCGGGCCACAACTCCACGTACCGCTTGAGTAAACGGCACCTCTCTTGTTTTGTGTTGCTTTCATTTATTTATTCCTCGTCATTTAAATTATGCATGTTGCTTATTTATGCATGACTCAATCGAGCGCATGGGCTTAGTAAGTGGAATGAAAGATCCCTATGGGGAGGGGCTAAAAGCCCTTTACCACGATGCTTTGCCGTGCCGGTTGACGTGTGTTCGGTTTGGATGTAAGATGCGTTCAATCGGGCATACTTGGTTGATATGATTGGTTCTATTCTTGCATGTGTGATATGACGCGCATGGGCTTAGCATGTTGGTCTAAAGGTCCTCTCTTTGAGAGATCAAGAGCCCCAAAAGGTCACATTTACGGCAGTGCTTCGCCGCGCCCTTTTATTTTCTGTTTATGTATTGCATCAGGTCCGTGTCCGTTCGAACGCGTTCACGAACGCAACTCGAACGCGCATGTGTTTTTGCCTTATTATGTGCCAGGTCTCGTATCCGTTCGAACGCGTTAACAAACGCCATACGAACGTGAGCTCTCTGTCTCATCTCCGTTCGAACGCTCTTACGGACGCTACTCGAACGTGAGCATTCTGTCTCATCTCCATTCGAACGCGTTTACGAACGCTACTCGAACGTGAGCATTCTGTTTCATTTCCGTTCGAACGCGTTTACGAACGCTACTCGAACGTGAGCATTCTGTCTCATTTCCGTTCGAACGCGTTTACGAACGCCACACGAACGCGAACACACTGAATTGAGTCATTTTCATCATATGTGCGTCTATGCCTATATCTATCTTCTTTTGCACCATGTCATAGCATGCTCACTTTAATGCCTAATTGCATCCCTAAGCGTCTTTTTGCATTATGTACTTAGTCGACCCTTTTGTTTGTGCATGGAAATATAATGGCTATTTGTTTACGGTATGTCTATGAAATCACATGTTCACCACCACTTGAAAAGCGCCCATATGTGTGCTTGTATGGTTAATATGCGTGCTTGTGTTTTTTCCTGAATGTGATATGCAAGTAAAGTTGTATGTTAGTTGCTATCTTGATATATGTTAAGCATGCAAATTTAAATGTAAGATATATGTGAAATGCGTACATGAGTTTTATTTTACACATGAGAATTTAGAAGCATGATACTATTGGAAATAAGTGTTATTTAAGCCTAGTTAAATTATTACATGAATCCTTTCATTACAAGTGACATAAGTAAGGGACCATTCCGAACCCAACGGTTTGAGGTCTTCCCTTGCGAGGGGTGAGTGCGGCCTTAAATCTTTGTCCCGGTTCACACCGGGTGGCGACTCCATGTTATGTAATCCTTCCCAACTAGGCCGCGAGCCTAGGAACGGCGTCGCTCAGTTTCTGTGTCCCACACTTATGTCACTGTCAATCCACTGCCTGTTGAAATCGATCATGACTCCGCTCCAGAAGAGCGAAAAACTTTTAATAGATGAAATGATGATAACCTGAATGTGAAATCCTACATCTTGGGATCGATGGTTCCAGATTTGCTGAGACAGTACATTGAAGTACCAGATGCTTGGGGCATCATGTGAACACTCAAGGAGTTGTTCGAGGCAAACCAAGAGATGGAACTTTATCGAAGGTCTAAGGAATTGTTTCGTGCTGAACTCAAGGAGGGATGAGCTGTCAGCTCTCATGTTTTGAACATGATAGATCATATTTGATAGCCGGAACGACATGGCATTGTATTTGATGAACGGCTGGGCCGTAATTTGATTATGTCTTCTTTGTCTGGTTCCTATGCTGGCTTTGTATTAAATTTCCATATGCATTCGATGCAAGTCACATACGAAGGACTTCATAACATGCTACGCACGGCAGAGCAAGATTTGAGAAAAGACAACCCCACTTTGTACCTCCATGGTGGAGCTGGCTCTTCAAAGACTTCTGGGAAGTCAAAGAAAATACAGATGGGGAAGAAGAAGATTGCAAAGAAGAACTCCAAGAAGCACAAAGGCACAAAACCACAAATAACTCGTGACCAATGTCTGTATTGCAAGAAGTCTCGACACTGGAACAAAGACTGTCCAAAGCTGATAGGAAAAGCAGGACCCTCATGTATGATTTATATTTTTCCAATTATTGACATCTCATTAGCCTTAGATGCAAATAATAGATGAGTGTTAGACATTGATAGTCCTACTCATATTAGCAACTCATTGTAGGAATTAAGGGTAAAAAGAAGGCTGAATAAAGGGGAGATCCAGCTTAGAGTTGGCAGTGGCGAGACATTGGATGTTAAATCCATAAGAATGGTTCTTTTAATCTCCCCAATAGATGTAAATTAGATTTGCGAGACTGTTATTATGTACCCTCTTATCAGACAAATAATATCACTGTCAATATTAGATAATTAGGGTTTTAAAATAAACATTAAAAATGAAACTTTATGTTTATATGATAAAGATAATTTATTGAAATGTGAATATTCTTTATCAAAGTGTTACTATGTTTTGGAAACATATAGAGATGTTTTTAATTTGGAGGAAAATACAAATAGAAAATCTGAATTAAATAATACTGAATTATGACATATGAGATTGGGCCACATAGGTGTTAGACGTCTATCCAAATTGGTAAATGATGGTTTGATTGAAAATCTTACCTTAGATCTTTATCCAATTTGTGAGTCATGCATCTAAGAAAAGATAACAAATGCCTCATTTCTAGGTGTTAGACACCGTGCTGGAGATTTATTGGAACTAATACACAGCGATGTGTGTGGTCCATTAAATCACGTTGCTCATGATGGTTCAACTTACTTCGTAACTTTCACGGATGACAAGTCTAGATTTGAATATGTCTATTTGATGAAACATAACTCGAAAATATTTGACAAGTTCAAAATATTCCGAAATGAAGTAGAAAAACAAACCAGTAAATTCATCAAATGCCTTCGGTCAGATCGATGTGGTGAATATATGAGTGAAGAATTCAGAAATTATTTAAGAGAGAATGAAATTCTTACCCAATATAGCCCACCAGGAACACCTTAACACAATGGTGTGTCTGAGCATAGAAATCGTAGTTTATTGGATATGGTGCGATCAATGATGAGCTATACAGATCTTCCTTATTACCTTTGGGGTTACACCTTACTTACTGCTGCCCACATACTTAATAGGGTTCCATCGAAATCTATTTCTACAATCCCATATCAGATATGGTTCGGTAGAAATCCAAATCTTAGGTATTTAAAGATTTGGGGTTGTCGTGCATACGTTAGAGTTGCGCAGCAGGATAAACTAGCACCCAGAGGGTATAAATGTAGGTTCATTGGATATCCTGATAATTTCATGGGATATCAATTCTACGACTCCGAGCAACAAAATGTATTTGTTGTCCGCTTTGCTACTTTTCTTGAAAATGAATTTTTCTGTAGAGAGATTGAACTTGATTAGTTTAATCCCAACATTAAAGAACCTGAAATGGAACCTGAGATCCAACTAGGTGAAAGATCTTCAACATAGGTTCTACGTAAGTCGAATATAATATCAAATCCTCTTGAGAGATTGTTTTTAACATCTGATGTGAGCCTTGATGTTCTCATCTTAGAGGAAACAGATCCGACTACGTATAAACAAGCGATATTAGATATCGATTCGGGAAAATGGCAGAAAGCCATGAAATCCGAGATGGATTCTATGCATGACAATCAAGTATAGAACTTAGTTGAACTTCCTGAAAGAGTTTGATTGAAAATCTTACCTTAGATCTTTATCCAATTGTGAGTCATGCATCTAAGAAAAGATAACAAATGCCTCATTTCTAGGTGTTAGACACCGTGCTGGAGATTTATTGGAACTAATACACAGCGATGTGTGTGGTCCATAAATCATGTTGCTCATGATGGTTCAACTTACTTCGTAACTTTCACGGATGACAAGTCTAGATTTGAATATGTCTATTTGATGAAACATAACTCGAAAATATTTGACAAGTTCAAAATATTCCGAAATGAAGTAGAAAAACAAACCAGTAAATTCATCAAATGCCTTCGGTCAGATCGAGGTGGTGAATATATGAGTGAAGAATTCAGAAATTATTAAGAGAGAATGAAATTCTTACCCAATATAGCCCACCAGGAACACCTTAACACAATGGTGTGTCTGAGCATAGAAATTGTAGTTTATTGGATATGGTGCGATCAATGATGAGCTATACAGATCTTCCTTATTACCTTTGGGGTTACGCTTTACTTACTGCTGCCCACATACTTAATAGGGTTCCATCGGAAGCTATTTCTACAACCATCTATCAGATATGGTTCGGTAGAAATCCAAATCTTAGGTATTTAAAGATTTGGTGTTGTCTTGCATACGTTAGAGTTGCACAGCGGGATAAACTAGCACTCAGAGGGTATAAATGTAGGTTCATTGGATATCCTGATAATTTCATGGGATATCAATTCTACTATTCCGAGCAAAAAAATGTATTTGTTGTCCGCTTTGCTACTTTTCTTGAAAATGAATTTTTCTGTAGAGAGATTGAGCTTGATGAGTTTAATCCCAACATTAAAGAACCTGAAATGGAACCTGAGATCCAACTAGGTGAAAGATCTTCAACACAGGTTCGACGTAAGTCGAATATAATATCAAATCCTCTTGAGAGATTGTTTTTAACATCTGATGTGAGCCTTGATGTTCTTCTCTTAGAGGAAACAGATCCGACTACGTATAAACAAGCGATATTAGATATTGATTCGGGAAAATGGCAGAAAGCCATGAAATCTGAGATGGATTCTATGCATGACAATCAAGTATATGACTTAGTTGAACTTCCTGAAAGAGTTTAACCTATAGGTTGTAAATGGGTTTACAAAAGAAAGTGAGGGCCCAATGGAAAGGTGGAAACCGTTAAGGCCCGACTGGTAGCTAAAGGTTACACTCAACGTCCTGGGATTGACTATGAGGAAACTTTTTCACCACTATCCATGCTAAAATCTATTAGGATTTTCTTAGTTATTGCTTCATATCACGACTATGAGATATGACAGATGAATGTGAAAACCGCTTTCCTAAATGGATTCATTGAGGATGATATCTATATGGATCAACCAGATGATTTCGTATCCATTAAGACTTCAAACTTGGTTTGCAAGCTCCAAGAGTCTATTTATGGACTTAAACTGGCATCTCGAAGCTGGAATCATCATTTTGATTAGATAATTAGATTATATGGATTCATCAAAAACGAGGAAGAACCATGTGTCTATAAGAAAGTGAGTGGGAGCCTGATATTTTTCCTAGTATTGTATGTAGATGACATCTTTATTGTAAGAAATGATATAGATTTGATGCAAAATGTGAAAATCTACCTTTGCAAGAACTTCTCCATGAAAGATATGGGTGAAGCTTCCTATATACTAGGTATAAGGCTCTACCGAGATAGAGTTATGAGCTTATTGGGTTGTCACAATCGACGTACATAGATAAGATGTTAGAAATGTACGGTTTTACCAACTACAAGGCATCAAATGTACCTTTCCGATATAGCATACATCTTTCGAAGAAAATGGCACCTCAGACTGAGGAAAAGAGAATTAGAATTTTTAACTTGCCATATGCTTTTTGGATTGGAAGCATAATGTATGCAATTCTATGTACTATACCTGACATCAGTTTCGGCGTTAGTGTGACCAACCAATATCATCTGATCCAGGTAATGATCATTGGACAACCATGAAATATATCCTAAAATATCTTAAAGGTACTAGGGATAAGTTTATGATATATGGAGAAAATGAGCTATTGGTTAAGAGTTATACAGACTCCGACTTCCATGGAGATCCAGATGATACTAAATATACATTAAATTACGTAGTTACCCTTAATGGTGGCGCATTTAGTTGGCGTTGTTCAAAGCAAGGTTCTACAGCTGATTCCACCACTGAGGCAGAATTTATAGCGGCTTTAGAAGCTGCTAAAGAAGCTGTATGGATTAGAAATTTTATCACAAAACTTGACATTGTACCTAGCATTGCGGATTCGATCCCAATGTATCGTGATAATAACGAAGCCATCGCGCAGGCTAAGGAGCTGAGGACACATTCCAATTCTAAGCACGTGGAAAGAAAATATCGCATAATTAAAGAGATTATTGAACGCAAAGACATAGTGGTCTTGAAGGTTCAAAGACTAGCCATCATAACAGACCCGCTTACAAATGCCTTACCTCCTAAGTTATTCGATAAACATGTAGAGGAGATGGGTTTGCGGTACCATCCAGATTGGCACTAAGCAAGTGGGGGTTTGTTGGAGTTAGTGCTTGGAGCGCCAATCCGAACATTGTATTGTATATTTTATTATTTATTAACAGAATAACTACATTTTCATTTCATACCTCATTAATTGCATTGTCATTATGCGTATTAGATTGATATATAAATATGCTAAGAATGATATCGACCTTAGAATAGTCTCATAGTAATACTGGACACTAGGTGGTTCGACATTGGGATAAATATTACTATAGTAAACTATTCTTAAAGTATAAATATATTCATAATGTTGGTTTTGGAATACGGTCGAGTTCCTATAACCTAGAAGACTAGCACATGTCTTATATTGGAATTGGAGTTTCAATGGTTTAAACACGATGTACCATGAGCTTTGGAAGCTCGTATAGACGTGTGGGTATTGGTTGGACCGGATACTGAATGAATTACTGATGAGCGGAAAATATATCACTATTTATCACCCCTTTAACCTAATATTTTGTATGGTTTCTCGGATTTGATGAACGTTTTGATGTATTTTTGTGTGTTTTATAGATAAATAAAGATTTAGGACTCAATGAAATCAAATCGGGGCTAAAACGATGAAAAATGGATAAAATGGCAAAAATAGAAATTCATTGTTCACTCTTCGCGATGCACATGTCTCTATGAGTCGTGACGCGCCTCTATTATGAAGCTTGTTGACATTTACTATGTACATGTCGCGAAGTAAAGCATCTACGCGTCGTGATGCATGGCGCTCCGTGGATAGATGTCATGATCTCACGAGAACGAGTTTACACATCAACAAGTAGCGACGCACAAGCCATTCTGCATTAGGACGTCGGTCCGAATTTTTTGATTATAAATAGAAGCTGATTTCATTTAGAATTTTCATACTTTCCTTAAGGTTCTGTATAAGGATCTAATGACTGTATCTTGTTTGTTTACATTTTTGTATTTTTCATTATGTACTTTTATTTCTAGTTATAATTATAGTTGTTTGTTTATCTTTATTTTATGTTTCGTAATTAATTTTCACTGGGGGAAGGGTGAATCCTTTAATATGATAATCTAGGTTAATATCACTCAATTTATAATATGGAAATTGTAATTTGATAATATGGATTAAAGTTGATACCGCCTTAATGGCTGGTTTTATTTATTTGAAATAATATGACACCGCTTATATGGTCGGTCTTTAGGTGACAGATGATTACCGCCTATATGGATGGTTTGTGGACAAATAATAACACCGTCTTTATGGCTGGTTGGACTTAATTGGATAATACTGAAAAATTCTCTATTATAATAAATGAGATTCCTAAATTTGAAATATTAAATGTGGATCCCCTGACCCAATCACTTTATTTTTATTCTAGGAAAATGATTAAGCATAATATTTACGTGTTTAATAATTGATTTAATGATATTATATGTGGTGTTTTAGCTTGTTTATTGCATCTTAAGCTTAATGCTTCTTGTTGCCTGATCACCAATAAGATTGAAATGGTAAACTTAAAATGAACTTGACGAAGGGATTTTAGGTTTTAGCCTTAGATTCAATAGCTCACGATCTCACCTTAGGGCATATGTCCCTTAGGTGGATTTCCTTACAGGATAGACATATACCTGTCGGGCGGGGGTAGCTATAATTGGAACTTGAACTTAATGAATTCAGGTAATTGGTTAACATAGACATATGATTAATTAGATTACTTTGGGTATTTGCATCTGACCATCGACGGAGGCTTTTGCATATCTTCGTGGTATTTGGGCCGTAATATTTTCATACAAACTTCGATTCTTATGAATTTTATATCATCGAAAGCTAAGACCGAGACTCATAACTTTCATGTTGATATTCTTCCACTTCGAACCCGAAGTAGGTCAAAAATCATGATCTACATAACTGCTAAAGTAATTTCGAGAAGGGACTTGAAATGAGACACGTGGTAAAATCTCAACCACTCATTTTATCACAAAAATCAGCCACCTTGCCTATAAATAAGCTCCCATTCTCTTTCTATCTTATCAATTTTCAATTTTGAACAAGGAATATAAATCTCCAAATTCGCACCTTATAAACCCTAGAATTTGGGATTACTAAATTGGCTTTAATTGGGTTGCTAGCATGTATTTTGGAAAATAACATGATAGTATTATTATGGATTGAGGTTTTTGTGTATGTGAATGTATTGGGGGGAGGAAGTTGAATGTGCTTCTTGTGTGTTATTGATAAATTGGTACATAAAAGTTGGGGTTGAATATGCTTATTGAGTATACATATTGTAGTTAAAGATATGCTTATATGAAGGTTTTAGTGTGGGAAGTGTGTTGGAGCAAGTTAGACTTAGAAAGGTTGATATTAGACCCTGAAACTGGCCTCACGACGCGACGCCAAACACATGTTGTCGCAACGCGTTCTGGAAAATAGCTTCAATTCGATTATGTGTTGTGTGCGTCGCAATGCTTGAAGAATCGCGATGCAACGCGAACCAAAATAGCTCTCTGTCTCGGACTTCTCCAGTTCACGTTGCGACACGTGGCCATTTTCCAGGATAATTTTTCTTAAAAAAAATTAGTTTCAACTCAGGATATTAGAGACCGCTTGAGGGACTTCTTATAATCTTCTTATACACGTAAATTACCATGACAAAAACGCAAAATCCTATGTAGCGACGATAGTTTCAAAATATATTCCATGATATGTATTCTAATTAGTTACCCATTAAAGGTTATTGCAGGAACCATAAATTCCTCTTGGTAATATGAAGTTATGCTTGCGGGACTTCAAATCAGTGAGTGGACACTATTTTTCTAAGTTAACTTTTCATTTACACTATTTTAAGTAAAAATTTATTTTTACGCACATAGCGCGTTAGTTGATTTTTGTTACAGTCATTTCATGAAAGAGATATTTTCAAAGCATGGTTTTATATTTTCAAGGCATATGGGAAAATCCACCTTAGTATGTAACTTAATACAGACATGGAATTGACGGATGACATGTGCACATGTAGAGGACTGAGGGGATGACGATACGTAATGCTCCTAGATCCTAGTTCAAGACTAGGGATGATAGATGCCCTAAATCCTAGATTCAGAGCTTGGAAAGCAGCATAGATTCGTACCCAGTTCTAGTTCAGTGGCTTAGGGGAAGGTAATACGTAACACTTCAAGACCACTAATTTTAGGGACAATAGTGGCATGCTTTGAGGGGCGGCGATATGTAACGCCCTCATGGTTTTTCAGAGACATATATCATTTTTTTAGAAAATAGTTTTCAGAGATCAATTTGCAGATACATATTTCAAAAACAGTTTTCAGAGAAAAGTTTTCTAGAAAGGAAAGTTTTCAGAAACAATAGCTTTATAAGAGACTTTCAGAAAAGATTTTCACAAAGGTTTCTAGAAACAGAATTGCTTTCAGGAAAGAAAAATTTTCAGAAAAGATTCGATTTGATTTCTAAAATATGAGATTTCTTAAAGTATTTCAGTTTAAATTTTAAAACCGTCCACTCACTTAGATCGTTCAAACGGTCTAACCTCACACTCCCACTTTCTTTGTTTTGCAGGTTACTCAGAGGACGAGCTCAGGAGAATGGATATTAATGACAGTCACTAGGGTATGGAGTCCACCATGTCAAGTTAAAGAGAGAGAGAGAGTCCAGTTGGAGTCAAAGAGAAGTCATGTATCAGTCATTGGTATCGTGTCAGTCGTTGTATAAGGATAAAATGTATATTAATATAGTTACAAAAGCAAGTGTTATTGAGTATATAGTTATTACTGTTGAACTTGCATATTATGTTGTCAAGTTTGGGCAACAGTCTCATACATAAAATTTTGGATTGATAAAGAATAACAGTGTTGTTCATAGCTAGAAAGTCAGTGGCTCAGATGGATAGTATGACATATTCCTTGTCGGTAGCATCTTCTAGATCATGGATGTTACAAAGATGGTATCAGAGCATGGTCTAAGGAGTCAGTGACTGCAGTGGGCAGAGTGTTGGGTCTGGTATACGCAGTATGTTCAGGATACCCGTATATGAGGTACTACCTCTCCAGTATCTGATCCACTAGTACGTCCTCAAGTCTCATAGATAGTTAGTAAGCATTCCCAAGGCTACTTGAAATTCTTCCCAATAAGTAACCCTAATTCTTGCTTTAGTTACGAATCATTCCATGATTATTCGAAATTATTAGTAAAAGATCAATTTAAGCTATGAAACTAGAAAATACAAGCATTAAGAATAGTTACTTAAGGGAGTAGGGAAAATAAAGCTATAAGAAATGAAGAAAAGATGTTTGTCAAGGTCAAGATAAACTAAGACTTTTAATGATCACTATATTATGAGAAGAGACCTAATAGGGGTAAAGACATATTACCTTTTTATAAGTAGATCAAATATTCAAGTAAGAAGTGAGGTCGCTTCTATGAGAATTTTTAAAGGCCGAATTCCCTAAAGTACTTGATGAATCCAAGACCGATGTTCATGGCCGAACTGAACATAACCGTAGAATGGGTAATGGTCGAAGTGAAGCGGTGTGATGGAAATTGTCTTAGTTTACACCAACGGCGGAACAGTTCAAGACTATGGGTCACTGGTTCGCCAAGTAAATCCAATTGTCATTCACTAGGAAAAGTTCAAGGCTAAAGCTACCTATTTCGATGCAGTTTTTTTTCACGGCAACTCTATTAAGTGTCTGCATTAATATTTAGAGAAATATGGGATATTGTTGTAAATTCTCTAAATATATATAGTATGAGTGTAGGAGAGTCATGTTCATTAAGTAGTGTCTTATATAGGGACATATCATCTAAACTTGGAATGATGCATCTCTATACCTTTTTAGGCCTTAGGAAAAGGTATGACCCTTAGGAGGGTTACACTGTAGGCACTGCATTTTTGCATGTAAGTCCCTATGATGAGTCTCATTTGGAGACATACCTTTTAAGTCGATGAAGTCGAGGGAAACGGTCGTCAGAAGGGAATTAGTATTTTTGTTAGATTTTATTCGCTTGTTTAGCGCTGGGCTCATTTGTTGGACCTCCGTTTTAAAGCATCTTTAGCCAAAAAAATCCCACAAACCATTTAACCTTGGCCCAAAACCCTTGAAATACAAAGCCAAGCCCATCTCACCCAAGCCCAATCCAAAAATAATTAAAACATATTTAAAACACAAATTAAATTAAATTAAATCCAATTAGATTAAATTAAATCCAATTAAAATCTAATTAATTAAAAATAAATCCTAATTTAAATTCCTAATTAAATCAAATCACCTACCAAATTAAGTAAATCACCTTCCTAATTACCAAAGATTTAAATCCAATTAATAATTCACTCACCAATTTAAATATATCCCCACCCAAAATTACATGATTCCATTCCCTTAATAAATTAATGTGTCCCTTTATTATTTGATCCCTTTCCTTTTTGAAAACTCATGCAAACCCTAATACCCCTCTCACGCCCCTACTCTCTCTTACCTCGCTCTATATAAACAATGAAACCTAAACTAATGAGGAGGACCACACACATATCTCTCCTCTCACTCACGAAAAAGACACTCAAAGCAAGAAACCCCTAGCAGCCATCCACTCACCTTGCCATCATCATTCAAAGCCATCACACGCCATTAGCCACAACTCACTATCCACGCCTGCTTTCACGCCATTACACCCACGTAACTAGTCCTCTGTCCACGCAACACGTCCCCAACAAGCCTTTCACAACCGCTAAAACCCCTCTGAAACTGTCCAGCCAAATTACCGTGAAAACAGTCCCAAAGTGCCCAAATCAGCCATTGACAGCCCCGCAAAACAGTCCCAAAACCTGCCAGTGAATCACCACAAAACAGTCCCCTAATTACCAAAAAACAGTGACCAGAAAATGCAACAAAAACAGCATCAAAACGGAGTGAAAACAGCAGCCCAGACAACGAAACAGTGAGAAAAAATGTTGGATTAGTGAACAAGAAAAGTTGCAGAGCTTTTCTCCTTTCGACGGCCGTGTAACGCGCTTTCGAGAGACGACAAAAGAGGTTAGACCTGAGGGCACCCTTTTTACTTATTATCTTTCGTTTCTTTTATTTATTTTAATATATTATCGCATGAGAGTCGTTTGTTGAGGCATGATGTGAATTCCGAATGAACGGAATGCGAGTTCTCTTTTGTGGTATATCAGATGGAAACCTGGATGTAAATTCCGTAGATGAATCCGAATGGACGGTAGTGCGGTTTGCACTCGGGATAAAATGTCACGTACTACTTGATAGACACACGTATTTCTTTTCATCCAACATGTATTTGAGCATGATTAGGTTGTTAGTATGTTATTTATTTTTTAAGCATGATTTAGTCTAGTATGTTATTTATCTTTAAGCATGATTTAGTTGTTTATTTTTAAGCATGATTAGTTATTCGTTTTGCATTTGGAATTTGCATTAAGTTTATGTTGTTGTTTGCATTTCACATTATATAATTGAAATATGTTCATGAGATTGTCGTGTGTTGTCGTGTGTTATGATGACTTACTTTCCAAGCATGGAAACTTAGACATAAGATTTATCTTTATAAACATGAACTAGATATAGGATGTTCTTGAGCATGTTGCGTAGATTCGGTTAAGATATTGCACAAATCACATCATTACAAGTGGCATAAGTAAGGGACAATTCTGAACCCAACAGTTTGAGGTCTTCCCTTGCGAGGGGTGAGTGCGGCCTTAAATCTTTATCCTGGTTCACACCGGGTGGCGACTCCATGTTATTTCTCCGGTTTAGTTCCCCGCAAGCTATTCCGTACTCCCAACTAGGCCGCGAGCCTAGAACAGCGTCGCCGATTTCTATGTCCTACAGTCTGACGACTCCACACGGGATAGAGAATCGGCCCCGAAATAATGTCTTGTAGTGATTATGATTTGTGTTTTAATTAATCGCGTCTACTGTGGGTTGAAAGGGGTTTAATCAAAGGCACTTTTAAGGTTAGGTAATGGTTTGGTGTCTTCCTTCATTCACTACCTTTCTACAAGGAAAAGCTTTGAAGGCACCTGGATTATCATGTACTTGTAGCTTATTGTGATGGACTAATTTGGAGGACTCGTTGTTTATTCCTGACATCAAGCGATAAGAGCCTAAGGGGCTTGGGTATTTAAGAGAGCCTCGCTCCACCCTCCCTCTGGGGAATCTACAACGGTAAATCCATTTGACAGTCAGTCACACACCATAACTCGTTGGCACGTACCTTAAGGTATAAAAAAGGTGCGCTCACTTGGTCGCTCGAACCCTTGAGTGGGGAGACCTAGTTGTGGGCAATCTTTCGCCCGCGAGAGCCTTTGTCCGCACTCCCGCAAAGCCACACGTAGACCGGAGTTGTATGACCTATAACAACTATTTCCTTGTGCTTGTGGACCATCCTCATTTGGATGCAGTTGGACTTCTTGTCAGAATTGCGAACTTGTTGGGCCATTTAAACTGGGACGAGTTCGTATCCTATGACAATTGGGCCAAAAGCTTCTGAAATGTCGATGGGCCGCTCTGTAGAAATTATTGCTTTATGCTTGAATTATCTCTTTATGCTTGTAGTTAGGACCATTGTCATTTGGATTCAGTTGGACTTCTTGTCAGAAATGCGAACTTGTTGGGCTATTTAAATTGGGACGAGTTCGTATCCTATGACAATTGGGCCAAAAGTTTCTAAAATGCAGATGGGCCATTTTATGTGTGGGCCTCTTATCATTTGAAGTTGTTTAGCCACGTTATTGCAAAGTGTAAACCTGTTGGGCCTTTTCAACTGGGACGAGTTTGCACCGCGCAATAGCGTGGTTGAACACTTTTAAATGATAATGGGCCAACTAGTGTAAAGTTTTTATGGGCTTATATATCACATGCATTGCACGCATACATGCTGACTGAGAATTTTAAAAGACCCCATAGATTCCCGTTGGGTAAGGGAAGATGGCAGACTCATCAAAAGGCCGATAGCAAACATGAGTGGATCAGAAAACGAGATATCTCGTGTTGATCAACTGGAGAATGGTTTCTCCAAGATTACCGAACAGTTGCAAGCCTTGACTACTGCCATGGCAAATATGGCTGTGCCCCGTGCTGGGGGAAACTCTGAGAATGTAAGACGTGAGGAGCCTCCGAATAGGTTGGGGGATGACATCCTCGCTTTTGATGATGATATGGCCGAATATGTCACGGAGAGAATAGTCGGGTCTCAGGCCGAGATACAGAAACTCCGTGATCAGATGGAGTCAGTTACCCGTAAACTGAAGGGGAAACATGAGGACTTGTTAGATTATGAGGCAATGACCTTCGAGGAGCAGCTGCCAGCTCAGTTTAAAATGCCCGATATAGCCAAGTTTAATTGGAATGGAGACCCGAGGGTGCATCTGCGGCAATATGTATCGGTGATGAGTTCGGTGGGCCTATCACAGCTCCAAGTCCAAAAGATGTTTGGGATGTCACTCGAGGGAGCACCTGTAGTGTGGTATCACAGCCTTGAGAAAAAGGTTAAAAAAGATTGGAGGGAATTGTCAGATGCATTTCTAAAACAGTATGTTACAGACCTGAAGATTGATTTGTCACTCCGAGATTTGGAGAACATTAAGCAGAAGCTGGAGGAGAACTTCAAGGAGTGTGTAGACCGTTGGAGGAGCCAGCTTCTAAAGATGCAGACTTGGCCCTCGGAGAAGGACCAGATCAAGATGATTATCAAGGGTACTAAGCCCTCCATTTATGGCAAGCTGAGGAGGATGACTTCCATGATTGCGGATTTCCGACAGCTGAGGGAAACTGTCATGGACATTGAAGAAGAGGAAGCCGAGAACCGGAAGTTTTATGGCCAGAATAGGAGGAATTTTGGGGGGCATTCTGAGACCAAGCCCGCTATTGCCGAGGTTGCTGCCATAAAAAATCGGCGTTTCTCCAACCTAGGTAGACCCTTGTCTAAAGTGCTTGAGAAGCTGACCAGGCAAGGACTCTTAAAATCCTTGGAGCCTAGACCACTCCCAAATCCTCCCCCACCAAACCTCAATATGAACCGCTACTGCCACTTCCACCAACAACCTGGCCATGACACCGATAGCTGTACCTGTCTCCGCCATGAGATCCAAGACTTAATTGACTCCCATAAGATCCCTGACCCTGAAAGAGAATAACCAAACACACACACCAATCCTCTACCAAATTACCACTCTGTTCCCCCACCCACCTACATGATCAACTCTGGCTCGCCCGAAACCCTCATCCTCCAAGCTCTCAACCACCAAGCTTCTTACATGGGGATAATGGATGACAACGATGAAGAACCATAGGCCGAGGAAGGAGGCAGTGATGTTTCTCCTAGTTCATTTGATCTTGCATTTTTAATAAAGACATTGATTTTGTTTACTTGTTCGAACCTTTTCTCAACAATAATAAAGAAGTTCATTTTGCTTACTTGCCTGAATCTCCCCTTCTCAACCTGCAACATAAGTATATTTGACAAAAGTATTCAACCTTAGTACTATGATACTCAGCGATATTTAGAACCCGTGGAATTCTTGGAAGAAGCAAGCAGAAAAGACATGATAGCCATTCAGTAATGGGAAACGGGGCAGTGAGACTGTCAGACTTAGAATAGAACGAGCTTACCAATGTGAATAGAATGAAGCAGTACTTTGCCTAATGAAGAGTAGACCGAGCAGTCACTAAGGGAATTGATCGAAGACCTAACCCAACGGGCATGAAATTCACTCATGCATGCATGCATACACGTAACGTATTTCACATTCTTTGTGTGTCTATTTGTTTTGTATTCACAGGTTTTGAAGAAGAAAAGAGAAAGCGGCAAAGACAAGCCATTCAGAAACAGTGAAAGCACGGTATCAGATTCAGGTAATAGTCCTAGGACTGAGGCCCATATTGGTGTGAGATTCGGGTAGTAATCTAAGGGTTGAGGCCCACATTGATGTTGGGGAGGAATCCCATGGTTGAGGCCCACATGAGTTTGAGTTTCGGGAATGGATCTCAAGGGGCGAAGCCCACATTATCAGAAGATGACGGAAGAATTTTGTGGAATGAGTGAAAAAAAAAAAGAAGTCTTTGATAGTTAGGCATATGTCCGGGGATGACATTGTTTGCTGTTGGGAGAAACCTTAGAAACGATAAGTGCAAGATGTGCTCTCATCCGGTATTCTGAATGGATTGATCTCAGCTGGACTCGCGAGCACTTGATTACAGGATCTCAACAGTGGAAACCTGAGTGGTTGGCAAGATGACTAGTCGAAGGGATGATGGATCGGTGAATGACCGTTTGCCTGGATGTCCACCCTGGTTTACTTATGCTACGATATATGATATGGTTGGAAATAAAGAAAGAGTCTCCGCGATGAAAAAAATAGAAAAAATAGACCGCCTATAACCGATAAGCGTGAAGCTACCCATGGGCGAGTATTAGGACCACCATGAGGAGAAATGCTACCTTAAAGGGTAGGTGTGTCAAAAAAATGAAAATGAGAATGAAAAGAGAAAGAATGAAAAGAAAGAGACGAAAGAAAAAGAAGACCATATCATGTTGAGTACGCCGAAGTAATCACGGAAAGTGATCAAGACATCTAGATTGGTTAGACCCACTGGTCCGTGTGGAACACAGAAACTGGACAACCCATGTTGTTCTAGGCTCTCGGCCTAGTCGGGAGTACGGAGTAGCCACGGGAGACTAAACCGGAGAATAATGGAGTCGCCACCCGGTGTGAACCGGGAAAATGAGATTTAAGGCCGCACTCACCCCTCGCAAGAGAAGACCTCAAACCGTTGGGTTCAGAATGGTCCCTTACTTATGTCACTTGTAATGAAAGGATTTGTGTAATAATTTAATCAAGCTTAAGTAACACTTATTTCCAAGAGTATCATGCTTCTAAGTTCATATGCGCAAAAATAAAACTTACACCTAAATTTGCATATATCTCACATCTAAGATTGCATGCTTGAAAGTACGTCAAAGTAGCAACGAACATACAACTTCATTGGCATATTGTATTAATGGAAACACAAGCACACACTAACCACGCAAGCACACATAAAAGCGAATCAAATAATGGCGAACATGTGATTTCATAGACATATCATACTTATACGTGCGGAAGCATAAACAAATAGCCATTACATGTCCATGTGTAAATAAAAGAGTCAACTAAGTACATAATGCAAAAAGACAATTAAGGATGCAATTAGGCATTAAAGTAAGCATGCTATGACGTGGTGCAAAAGAAGATAACTAATATGGACACAAACACACATGTGAGCACTTTTCCAAGTGGTACGTGGAATTGTATCCCAAGTACAGACCGCACTACCGTCCATTCGGAATCGGCTACGGAATTTATGTCTGGGTTTCCATCCGATATACCACCAGAAATAATTCTCAAATGCCATCATAACATGGATATATGGATTGTAATACGTTAAGCCAAGACTAAGGTAAATGATGCAACCAATGGAATAAATGTGCTTTTCATTATGATGCGTACAAAGATAAGGATGACTATATGGGATTTCATAATACATGCGTGAATAAAGCAATGATGTGCTAAAAGATAAATGCCATGGCAAGAAGCGCGGCAAAACATCGTGGTAAAGGCTTTTAACCCCTCGATATAGAGGACCTTTAATCCCACTTATTAAGCCCATGCGCACATAATACAATGCATATATAAAGTAAAGAAAATGATATCGGGCTTCGCGTATCCGATTGAACACATCTCACACTCAATCGAATACACCTTATTCGGCGCGGCAAAGCATCGTGGTAAAGGATTTTAACCTCTTCAATTAGAGGACCTTTCATCGCATTTACTAAGCCCATGCGCAATTAACACAACACATATATATAAAACAAAAGTGAATACAAAGATATCCGGCGCGGCGAAGCATCGTGGTAAAGGATTTTAACCTCTTCAATTAGAGGACCTTTCATCGCACTTACTAAGCCCATGCCCAATTAACACAACACATATATATAAAACAAAAGTGAATACAAAGATATCCGGCGCGGCGAAACATCGTGGTAAATGATTTTAACTTCTTCAATTAGAGGACCTTTCATCGCACTTACTAAGCCCATGCGCAATTAACACAATGCATATAAAAAATAAAGACCATAATATCGGCTTCGTATACCCGATTGAACACATCTTACATTCAACCGAATATACATCAATCGACGCGGTAAAGCATCGTGATAAAGGATTTTAACCCCTCAAAATAGGGGACCTTTAATTCAACTTACTAAGCCCATGCGCTCGATCACATCATGCATAAACAAATAATGTGCGGAATTTAAATGACAAATAACTAGTAAATCAAAGCAACATAAAACAAAAGAATGTGCCGTTTACTCAAGCGGTACGTGGAGTTGTATCCCGAGTACAGATCTTACTACCGTCCATTCGGAATCGGCTATGAAATTTATGTCCGGGTTTCCATCCGATATACCGCGAGAGTTGACACATCTTTCATTTTATTCCAAGGCCACAACATACAATATTTCGTAATACATGCATATTTATCTACTCAAGGGCCACAACATGCATTTTAACATAATAATCATGCGAACAATACTCAATAAATAATAAAAATAAAACAGAAAACGAATGTGGAAAATACCCTCAGGTATAACCTTTATTGCCGACTTTCGGACTTACATTTCACGGAGATCGGAAGGGTTAAAGCTCCTCAACTTCTCCAGTTCACTGGTTTAGCATCTTAGGTAGAACCCTTATTGCTTGCTGTTTGACCTCCGTTTTGCTGCTGTTTCCTCTGATTTTTCTGTTTACTGTTTCAGGTCTTCAAAGATACAGTTTTGGCGTTTCAATGGATTGTTTTGGGTGTTTTTTTGCTCAATGTGTAAGGCAGATTTGAAGGCAATGGCTGGACAGTTTTGTGGGATGTGATGTGCGGCAGTTTATGAAGCAGTGCAGTGGGCGTTTGGGGATGTGTTTTGGGGCGTTATGGGCAGTATGCGTGGCTAAGGCTGTGAGGCGTTGATGAGCTGAAGCGGTGGGGTGTGTTTGATTGTGAACGTGGCGTGTGTGAAGGTTGTGGTGTGGACGTGGTGGGGGCGTTGATTTGGCAGTTTTGGAGTGAATGGTGGCGTGTTGATTATATGGTGAAGCTGGTTTGTTTTTGTTTTTGCGTGATCAGGGGTGATGAATGGCGTGACTTGTGAGGGAATAGAGGTCAGGGGCGTGTGTCTTTGAGGGTTTATGTGTGCGTTTAGGTGAAGGACGTGTGTGCTGGACGTGAGTGACTTTTTGTGATGAGTGATGATGTTAAGGTTGGGCAGTGTATGGTTTCTGGTTTGCCGTGAATTATCTTCTTTGCTTTGTGTTTATTACCATGAATATGCTAGTGAGAGATTGGAGAGGGTTGGCTTTGGAAAAGTGTTGTTTATATAGACAAGAGCTAGGGTTTATCATTGTCTCACAAGGAATGGATTTTGGCATTAAAGAGAGGATTTGATTTGGTGTTGGATAAGGAAATCAATGGATTGAGGGGGGACAAAATTTGGTGAATTAGGAAGGTTGAATATTTGATTGGCTTGGTTTAGGAATACAATATTTTAATTGGTTAGGATTGATAAGTTAGCCATTCATGAATTGGGAAATGGAGACAGTGGGACTGTTAGACTTGGAAAGAAACGGGTTCCTGGAACAAATCAGTGAAGACAGGTGGAAATGGTACTTTCCCCAAGAGAAGAATGGTCATCAATGGAATTGACAGAAGACCTAACCCGACGGGATAGGAACATTCATGCATGCATACACGTAACACATTTTGCATCCTTTTGTGTTTGTTTTATTTTGTGTTCACAGGTTTTAAAGAATAAGAAAAGCGGCAAAGAACAAGCTAATCAGAAATGGTAAAAAGCACAGTATCGGATTCAGGTAATGATTCCAGGGTTGAGGCCCATTTGAGTTTGAGTTTCGGGGATGACACTCTGGGGGCGAGCCCCACATTGGTTCAGCATCGGTTTCTGCCGGGTATGGCACTCTGGGGGTAAGGCCCATATTAGCATCAACATCAGTCCTGCCGGATATGAAATCTGGAGGGCGAGGTCCACGTCATTATCAGTAGCCTGGGGACGAGTCCCAGGGTTGAGGCCCATATCAGTATCAGTCTGGGGGCGAGGCCCATATCAGTATCAGTCTGGGGGCGAGGCCCCACATCTGCATCAGTTTAGGGTTGAGGCCCATATCAGTATCAGATCGAGGGCGAGGCCCATATCAGTTCAGGGGAAGAAAGCCTCATGTCAGTCAATTCGGGAATAAAGCCCACACTCAGTGCAGTTCAGGAAGAAAGTCTGCATTCAATACAGTTCAGGAAGAAAGCCTACATTCAGTTCAGTTCAGGAAGAAAGCCTGCATTCAATACAGTTCAAGAACAAAGCCACAGTCAGCTCAGATCAGAGAATAAAGCTCAATGGGAAGAAAGCCTCACGTCGGTATAGTTTGAGAACAAAGCTCGAGGGGAAGAAAGCCTCATATCAGTATAGTTTGAGAACAAAGCTCAAGGGGAAGAAAGCCTCATGTCAGTACAGTTCGGGAATAAAGCTCGGGAGGAATAGAGCCTCATCTCAACAGTTCGGGAATAAAGCTCGGGAGGAATAAAACCTCATCTCAACAGTTCGGGAATAAAGCTCGGGAGGAATAAAGCCTCATCTCAACAGTTCGGGAATAAAGCTCGGGAGGAATAAAGCCTTATCGCAACAGTTCGGGAACAAAGCCCAAAGGAATAAAGCCTCATCTCAATACAGTTCGGGAACAAAGCCCAGGGGAATAAAGCCCTATCACAACACAGTTCGGGAACAAAGCCCAGGGGAATAAAAGCCTCATGTCAGTACAGTTCGGGAATAAAGCTCGGGAGGAATAAAGCCTCATCTCAACAGTCCGAGAATGAACAAGCTGGGAATGGCACTCCAAGAATGGAAGCACGGTTCGGGAATGGACCAACTTACGGTAACGGTTCGGGAATGGACCACATCACAACACGGTTCGGGAATGAACCAGGGGTCGCAGCACCTCACCACCCAAATCAACTCAACACATGGTAAGTCAAGTGGCAGCTGGCGAGCCAGGTAAGTAGAAATGCATTGCATAACTTTGATAGGATTGTCACTGTTGCACATTACACAAGTCCCATCAAAGTGGGGGCGACTGTAGGCACTGCATTTTTACACATAAGTCCCTATGATGAGTCTCATTTTGGAGACACTACCTTTTAAGTCACGGAGGTCACGGGAAACGGACATCGGAAGGGGAAATTCAGAATAAACAAGGTTCACTGTTTTCGTTAGTGCTGCGTTTGTGTTTACGTTCGAACGTCAAACGGATTGCGGGCGTTCGTGCCGCGTTCGAGGAAGCGTTCGAACGGTGTCGGTAATTCTGGTTTTGCTGCTAGCCTCACATCCAGCCCAATTAGCCCCCCAAAGCCCATAAAACACATCCCAATTTAAATAAATAAATATTAATTAAAACATTAACTAAATAAGATAATAATTAAATTAATTAAATAATTAAATAAAACATATACCAAACATAAAATAAACAATTACCAACTTAAACTAAAATCATGCCTAAATTAAAATCAATCAACCAATTATATTCCCAATCTAATAAGATTATTCCCAAACTTAAAATATTGTATTCCTAATCCAAGCCAATCAAATATTCAACCTTCCCTATCTAGCCAAGATTTGTCCCCCCCTCAATCTTTGACTTCCCTTAACCAAACCAAATCAAATCCCTCTTTAATTAGCCAAATCCATTTCCTTGTCAAGCCCAACCCTTTGCCTATAAAAAGAACCCTTCACCAACCTTCTCAACGCTAGTCCCTAGTCCCTAGCTCATACACAACACACAAGAAAATTACAGGAAGAAGACACCCAAAAAAACAGTAAGCAAAAGATAAAGAGGAAACGGCAGCGAAACCACAAGGAAACAATAGCAAAAGACGGAGAACGACGACTCAAAACAGTAAAGACAACGAACGAGAACAGTGAACCAGTGAACCGGGAGAGTTGCGGAGCATCCACCCTTCCGACGATCGTGTATCGTACATCCGAGAGGTGATTTAAAAGGTTAGACCTGAGGGTACCTTTTCATTAGTTTACATTCGTTTTTTTTATTATTATTGAATTCTATTCGCATGAGAGTCGTTTATGGATGCATGTTGTGGCTTGAATGAAATGGAAGAGTGTCGTCTCTTGTGGTATATAGGATGGAAACCCAGACGTAAATTCCGTAGCCGAATCCGAATGGACGGTAGTGCGGTCTGTACATGGGACACAACTCCACGTACCACCTGAGTAAACGGCACCTTCTCTTGTGTGGCGTTGCTTTGGTTTATTTATTTCTTGTCATTTAAATTCTGTATGTTGCTTATTCCCATATGATATGATCGAGCGCATGGGCTTAGTAAGTGCGATGAAAGGTTCCCTAATTGGAGGGGTTAAAATCCTTCACCACGACGCTTTGCCGCACCGATTGATGTGTGTTCGGTTGAATGCGAGATACGTTCAATCGAGCATACCTAGTTTGATATGATTGTCTTTATTTTCGTATGCATGATTCAACCGAGCGCATGGGTTTAGTAAGTGCGATATGAGATCCCCTATGGGGAGGGGCTAAAGCCCTTTACCACGATGCTTTGCCGCACCGGTTGATGTGTGTTCGGTTGGATGCGTGTTCGGTTGGATGCAAGACACGTTCAATCGGACATACTTAGAATAGTATGATTGTCTTTATGTCTGTATGCATGATGTGATGTGACGCGCATGGGCTTAGTATGATGGTCTAAAGGTCCTCTCTTTGAGAGATCAACAGCCCCCAAAAGGCCACCTTTACGGCAGTACTTCACCGCGCCCCCTTTATTTTATTGTTTATGTATTACGTCTCATTTTATGCATCAGGTCTGTTCCCGTTCGAACGCGTTTACGAACGCAACTCGAACGCGCATGCATTTTTGCCTTATCATGCATCAGGTCTCATTTCCGTTCGAACGCGTTATCAAACGCCATACGAACGCGAGCATTCTGTTTCATTTCCGTTCGAACGCGTTATCAAACGCCATACGAACGCGAGCATTCTGTTTCATTTCCGTTCGAACGCGTTATCAAACGCCATACGAACGCGAACCTTCTGTTTACCGTTCGAACGCGTTTACGAATGCTACACGAATGCGCACACACTGAACTGAGTCTGTCTTATCATATTCATGTATAATTGCCTCTTGGTTGATCTTTCTTGTGTTATATAGCCAACCGTATCATTTGTATTCTTGCATTTATCCATTCTATGTGTTTTTGGGATTGTATTCAAGCATGATTAGGCTGTTAGCATGTTATTTGGTTAATAGGTTCATGAGATAGTACTCAAGCATGATTATGTTGTTCGTAGTTTTCCATATCATAGGATTGAAATATGTTCATGAGATTGTCATGTGATGTTGCATGTTGTGATGAACTTGTTGATGTATGCATATGAACTTAGAAGCATGATATTTTTGGAAATAAATGTTATTTAAGCCTGGTTAAATTATTACATAAATCCTTTTATTACAAGTGACATAAGTAAGGGACCATTCCGAACCCAACGGTTTGAGGTCTTCCCTTGCGAGGGGTGAGTGCGGCCTTAAATCTCATTTTCCCGGTTCACACCGGGTGGCGACTCCATGACTCTCCGGTTTAGTCCCCCGTGGCTACTCCGTACTCCCAACTAGGCCGCGAGCCTAGGACAGAAAAGCGTCGCCCAGGTTCTGTGTTCCACAGTATGCATGCATGCGTGAATGAGTTTCCCATCCCGTTGGGTTAGGTCTTCTGCTAATTCTCTTGGCGACTGCTCAGTCTTCTTTTCCTCAGGCAAGCTACTGCTTCAATCTTTCTACGTTGATCGGCTCGGTGAACTAATTCCCTTCCAAGTTTGATATTTTCACTGCCTCTATTTCCCAATTTCTGAATGTCTATCTTATCTTTTCTGCTTGCTTCTTTCGGGAATTCCCCGTGTTCTAAACATCGCTGAGTATCATAGTACCAGGGTTGAATGCTTTTGCCAAATATACTCATGTTATAGGTTGAAAGGAAGAGCCTCAGGCAAGTAAGCGAAATGAACGTCTTTATTATCATTAAGAAACGGTTCAAACAAGCAGATAAACTCAATGTCCTTGAAAATGCAAGATCAAATAAACCAGAAGTAACAGCTTTATCATTCGCAGCATTGCTTTCTTCCTTGGCCTATGTTCCCCCACTGATGTCGTTCCCTATCCCCATGAAAGAAGCTGAGTGGTTGAGAGCTTGGAGGATAAAAGTTTCGGGCAATCCAGAGTTGATCATGTAGGTGGGTGGTGGAACGGAGTGGTAGTTTGGTAGAGGGTTTCTGTGTGTGTTGGGTTGTCCTTTTCCTGGGTCGGGTATTTTATGGGAATCTATGAGATCTTGAATTTCATGCCTGAGGCGGGTGCAGTTGTCGGTGTCATGGCCATGTAGCTGGTGGAAGTGACAATAAAGGTTCACATTTATGTGTGGCGGTGGGGGGTGTGGAAGTGGCTTGCCTTCTAAGGGTTTCAAGATTCCTTGTCCCTGTAACTTTTCAAATACCTTCGACAAAGGTCTACCAAGGTTGGAGAATTGTCGGTTCCTGATGGCAGCAACCTCGGCAGTAGCGGGCTTAGTCTCAGAATGCCCCCCCCAAAAGTCCTCCTATTCTGGCCATAGAACTTTCTGTTCTCAGCTTATTCTTCTTCAATATCCATGACAGTCTCCCTCAACTGTCGAAAATCTGCAATCATGGAGGTCATTCTCCTCAACTTGCCTTAAATGGAGGGCTTAGTACCCTTAATAATCATCTTTATTTGGTCCTTCTCCGAGGGCCTCGTCTGCATCATCAGCAGCTGGCTTCTCCAGCGAACCACATACTCCTTGAAGCTTTCTTCCGGCTTCTGCTTAGTGTTCTCCAAATCACGGAGTGACAAATCAATCTCTAAGTCTGTAACATACTGTTTCAGAAATGCATCTGCCAATTCCCTCCAATATTCTTTAACCTTTTTCTCAAGGTTATGGTACCACACTACGGGTGCCCCCTCAAGTGACATCCCAAACATCTTCTGAGCTTGGCGCTGTGTCAGGCCCACTGAACTCATAACTGACACATATTTTCGGAGATGGACCCTCGGGTCCCCATTCCCATTGAACTTGGCCATATCAGACATTTTGAACTGAGCTGGTAGCTGTTCTTCAAAGGTCATTGCCTCATAGTCTAGTAAGTCTTCGTCCTTACCCTTCATCTTACGGGTAAGGGACTCTACATGTTCACGGAGTTTCTGTATCTCGGCTTGAGACCCAATCACTCTGCCTATTGCATATTCTGCCATGTCATCATCAAAAGCGGGGATATCATCCCCCGACCCATTCAGAGGCTCCTCACGCCTCACATTCTCAGAATTTCCCCCAGCACGGGGCACAACCATATTTTCCATGGCAGTAGTCAAGGCTTGCAACTGTTCGGTAATTTTGACGAAACCATTATCCAGTTGGTCCATGCGAGATATCTCATTTTCTGATCCACTCATATCTGTTATCGGTCTTTTGGTGAGTCTTCCCCCTTCCCTGACCCAACGAGACTCTATGATATCTTTTAGAGCACAAGGGTTAGCATGATGCATGTATGCATGAGGTGCATGTGATACAAGGAATATATCAATTTATTAAAATTTTCATACAAATTGGCCCATCATCATTTTAGAAGCTTTTGGGCTAACTGTCATAGGAGTGAACTCGCCCCAGTTTAAATGGCCCAACAAGTTCACATCTCATGGCAAGAAGTCCAACCGTATCCAAATGATAATGTTCCTAAACACAAACATATAATGGCCCATTGGCGTTTTAGGAGCTTTTGGCCCAATCGTCATAAGATACGTTCTTGTCCCAGTTTAAATGGCCCAACAAGCCCACATCCCATGACAAATGGCCCAAATGGATCCAAACGACGATATTCCCAAACACAAGCATAAAAGAAAGGTAATGCAAACATAAAATAATGATTTCTACAGAATGGCCCATCAACATTTCAGAAGCTTTGGGCCTAATGGTCATAAGGTACGAACTCGCCCCAGTTTAAATGGCCCAGCAAGTTCGCATTTCTGACAATAGTCCAACTGCATCCAAATGAGGATGGTCCACAAGCACATACTCAAGGAAATAATTGTTACTTTAACCATACAACCCCGGTCTATGGGTGGGTTCGCAAGAGTGTAGACAAAGGCTCTCACCGGCGAATGATGGCCCACAACTAGGTCTCCCCAATCAAGGGTTCGAGCGACCAAGTGAGCGCACCCTTTTTTATACACTAAGGTACGTGCCAATGAGCTATGGTGTGTGACTGACTGTCAAATGGATTTCCCGTTGTAGATTCCCCAGAGGGAGGGTGGAGCGAGGCTCTCTTAAGTACTCTAGCCTCTTAGGCTCTTATCGCTTGGTGATAGGAATAAACAACGAGTCCTCCAAATTAGTCCATCACAATAGGCTACAGGTAGATGGCTATATATGTGCCTTCACAGCTTTTCCTTCTAGAAAGGTAGTGAATGAAGGAAGACACCAAACCATTACCTAGCCTCAAAATGCCTTTGATTAAACCCTCATTTTATCCACTATAGACACGGTCAATTAGAACATAAATCCAAACATTACAAGACAATATTTCGGGGCCGATTCTCTATCCCCAGTGGAGTCGCCAGACTGTGGGACACAGAAACTGGACGACCCATGCTGTTCTAGGCTCGCGGCCTAGTCGGGAGTACGGAGTAGCCACGGGAGACTAAACCGGAGAATAATGGAGTCGCCACCGGTGTGAACCGGGAAAATGAGATTTAAGGCCGCACTCACCCGTCGCAAGGGAAGACCTCAAACCGTTGGGTTCGGAATGGTCCCTTACTTATGTCACTTGTAATGAAAGGATTTGTGTAATAATTTAATCAAGCTTAAGTAACACTTATTTCCAAGAGTATCATGTTTCTAAGTTCATATGCGCAAAAATAAAACGTACACCTAAATTTGCATATATCTCACATCTAAGATTGCATGCTTGAAAGTACGTCAAAGTAGCAACGAACATACAACTTCATTGGCATATTGTATTAATGGAAACACAAACACACACTAACCACGCAAGCACACATAAAAGCGAATCAAATAATGGCGAACATGTGATTTCATAGACATATCATACTTATACATGAGAAAGCATAAACAAATAGCCATTACATGTCCATGTGTAAATAAAAGAGTCAACTAAGTACATAATGCAAAAAGACAATTAAGGATGAAATTAGGCATTAAAGTAAGCATGCTATGACGTGGTGCAAAAGAAGATAACTAATATGGACACAAACACACATGTGAGCACTTTTCCAAGTGGTACGTGGAATTGTATCCCAAGTACAGACCGCACTACCGTCCATTCGGAATTGGCTACGGAATTTACGTCTGGGTTTCCATCCGATATACCACCAGAAATAATACTCAAATGCCATCATAACATGGATATATGGATTGTAATACGTTAAGCCAAGACTAAGGTAAATGATGCAACCAATGGAATAAATGTGCTTTTCATTATGATGCGTACAAAGATAAGGATGACTATATGAGATTTCATAATACATGCGTGAATAAAGCAATGATGTGCTAAAAGATAAATGCCATGGCAAGAAGCGAGGCAAAACATCGTGGTAAAGGCTTTTAACCCCTCGATATAGAGGACCTTTAATCCCACTTATTAAGCCCATGCGCACATAATACAACGGCAAGAAGCGAGGCAAAACATCGTGGTAAAGGCTTTTAACCCCTCGATATAGAGGACCTTTAATCACACTTATTAAGCCCATGCGCACATAATACAATGCATATATAAAGTAAAGAAAATGATATCGGGCTTCGCGTATCCGATCGAACACATCTCACACTCAATCAAATACACCTTATTCGGCGCGGCAAAGCATCGTGGAAAAGGATTTTAACCTCTTCAATTAGAGGACCTTTCATCGCACTTACTAAGCCCATGCGCAATTAACACAACGCATATATATAAAACAAAAGTGAATACAAAGATATCCGGAGCGGCGAAGCATCGTGGTAAAGGATTTTAACCTCTTCAATTAGAGGACATTTCATCGCACTTACTAAGCCCATGCCCAATTAACACAACGCATATATATAAAACAAAAGTGAATACAAAGATATCCGGCACGGCGAAGCATCGTGGTAAATGATTTTAACTTCTTCAATTAGAGGACCTTTCATCGCACTTACTAAGCCAATGCGCAATTAACACAATGCATATAAAAAATAAAGACCATAATATCGGCTTCGTATACCCGATTGAACACATCTTACATTCAACCGAATATACATCAATCGGCGCGGTAAAGCATCGTGATAAAGGATTTTAACCCCTCAAAATAGGGGACCTTTAATTCAACTTACTAAGCCCATGCGCTCGATCACATCATGCATAAACAAATAACGTGCGGAATTTAAATGACAACTAACTAGTAAATCAAAGCAACATAAAACAAAAGAATGTGTCGTTTACTCAAGCGGTACATGGAGTTGTATCCCGAGTATAGATCATACTACCGTCCATTCGGAATCGGCTATGAAATTTATGTCCGGGTTTCCATCCGATATACCGCGAGAGTTGACACATCTTTCATTTTATTCCAAGGCCACAACATACAATATTTCGTAATACATGCATATGTATCTACTCAATGGCCACAACATGCATTTTAACATAATAATCATGCGAACAATACTCAATAAATAATAAAAATAAAACAGAAAATGAATGTGGAAAATACCCTCAGGTCTAACCTTTCTTGCCGACTTTCGGACTTACGTTTCACGAAGATCGGAAGGGTTAAAGCTCCTCAACTTCTCTGGTTCACTGGTTTAGCCTCTTAGCTCACTGTTTTGCTGTTTTGCTTGCTGTTTGACCACCGTTTTGCTGCTGTTTCCTCTGATTTTTCTGCTTACTGTTTCAGGTCTTCAAAGCTACAGTTTGGCGTTTCAATGGACTGTTTTGGGTGTTTTTTTCCTCAATGTGTGAGGCAGATTTGAAGGCAATGGCTGGACAGTTTTGTGGGTTGTGATGTGCGGCAGTTTATGAAGCAGTACAGTGGGCGTTTGGGGCTGTGTTTTGGGGCGTTATGGGCAGTATGCGTGGCTAAGGCTGTGAGGCGTTGATGAGCTGAAGCGGTGGGGTGTGTTTGATTGTGAACGTGGCGTGTGTGAAGGTTGTGGTGTGGACGTGGTGGGGGCGTTGATTTGGCAGTTTTGGAGTGAATGGTGGCGTGTTGATTATATGGTGAAGCTGGTTTGTTTTTTTTACGTGATCAGGGGTGATGAATGGCGTGACTTGTGAGGGAATAGAGGTCAGGGGCGTGTGTCTTTGAGGGTTTATGTGTGCGTTTAGGTGAAGGACGTGTGTGCTGGACGTGAGTGACTTTTTGTAATGAGTGATGGTGTTAAGGGTGGGCAGTGTATGGTTTCTGGTTTGCCGTGAATTAGCTTCTTTGCTTTGTGTTTATTGCCGTGAATATGCTAGTGAAAGATTGGAGAGGGTTGGCTTTGGAAAAATGTTGTTTATATAGACAAGAGCTATGGTTTATCTTTGTCTCACAATGAAGGGATTTTGGCATTAAAGAGAGGATTTGATTTGGTGTTGGATAAGGAAATCAATGGATTGAGGGGGGACAAAATTTGGTGAATTATGAAGGTTCAATATTTGATTGGCTTGGTTTAGGAATACAATATTTTAATTGGTTAGGATTGATTTTAATTAGGCATAATATTTCTTTAATTTAGTATATGATATTTTGGATTAGGAAGTTAAAATATTTTAATTTGGTATAATTATATTTTATGTTTTATTTAATTTGGTAAATCAATTAATTAATATTTAATTTAGTTAATTTTTAATTTAATTAATATTTGATTTAATTTGTGTGTATTTTAGGGGCTATGGGCGTGTGGGCCTCTCTTGGTGGGCTAGGTGTTGTGTTGGTTTGGTGAGTGGGCTTAGGTGTGCATGGGCTAGATTACAAGGGCTTTGGTTTTTTTTTGGGCCAAATGTGATCTAAACGGAGGTCCAACAAGCGAGTTTGACGCTAAATAAGTGAATAAGGATCTAACGAAATACCGATTCCCTTCCGACGACCGTTTCCCGCAATATCCTTAACTTAAAAAGGTAGTGCCTCCAACTGAGACTCATCATCGGGTTTCACATGCAAAAATGCAATGCCTACAGTCCGATTCCCCGAAGCGAAATCATCAAGTTGGCTTACTTGAGGATTAAACTGCGAAAGAGCCTTAGCACACACACACACTAGGAGTCTAGTTTAGATCACCTATTCAGACGATCGGAGTTCAGTATATCGAGTACATTGAAGGTTCTCAGGTTTCGACGAAAAGCATTCGTTGAGGACGAAAACATGTCTAACTATTAAGATTATCTCGTGAGAGACGGTACAATATCTTGAAAAAGATCATCACGTCATCAGTATCAGTCTTTCCGGGTATGGCATTCTGGGGGCGAGGCCCACATCATTATCAGTATCAGTCTAGGCCGGGTGTAACACTCTGGGGGCGAGGACCACATCAGATCAGTTTTTGCCAAGTACGGAACTCCAGGTATGGAGACATCAGAACAGTTTTGCCAGGTACGACATGTGGACTATGTGGATTATGTAGAATACCATGGACTATCGTGATGTATTGTGGACTACCGTGGATTATCGTGGACTATGTGGACTATGTGGATTATGTGGACTACCGTGGATTATCATGGACTATGTGGACTGTGTGGATTATGTGGACTACCGTGGACTATCGTGATGTATTGTGGACTACCGTGGATTATCATGGACTATGTGGATTATGTGGACTACCGTGGACTATCGTGATGTATTGTGGACTACCGTGGATTATCGTGGACTATGTGGACTATGTGGACTACCGTGGATTATCGTGGACTATGTGGATTATGTGGACTACCGTGGATTATCGTGGACTAGTGTGGACTATGTGGATTATGTGGACTACCATGAACTATCGTGGACTACCGTGGATTATCGTTGACTATCGTAGAGTATTGTGGATTACGTAAACTATCGTGGAGTATTGTGGACTACCGTGGATTACCGTGGACTAGTGTGGACTATTGTGGACTACCGCGACACCCTAGGTATGGGGTTTAGCACGCCAGGAATGGCACATCATCAAATTCAGTTAAGAGCAACAGGCAAACTAGGTGACAGCTGGCGAGCCAGGTAAGTGGAAATGCATTGCACGTACTTTGATAGGATTGTCATTGTCACACACTGCACAAGTCCCATCAAAATGGGGGCGACTGTAGGCACTGCATTTTTGCATGTAAGTCTCTATGATGAGTCTCATTTGGAGACACTACCTTTTAAGTCGAGGAAGTCGCGGGAAATGGTCGTCAGAAGGGAATTAGTATTTTTATTAGATTTTATTCGCTTGTTTAGCACCGGGCTCACTTGTTGGACCTTCGCTTTAAAGCATCTTTAGCCAAAAAAAAAACCCCGCAAACCATTTAACCTTGGCCCAAAACCCTTGAAATACAAAGTCAAGCCCATCTCACCCAAGCCTAATCCAAAAATAATTAAAACATATTTAAAACACAAATTAAATTAAATTAAATTAAATTAAATTAAATTAAATCCAATTAGATTAATTAAATCCAATTAAAATCTAATTAAATTAAATTCCTAATTAAATCAAATCACCTACCAAATTAAGTAAATCACCTTCCTAATTACCAAAGATTTAAATCCAATTAAATAATTCACTCACCAATTTAAATATATCCCCACCCAAAATTACATGATTTCATTCCTTTAATAAATTAATGTGTCCTTTTATTATTTGATCCCTTTCATTTTTGAAAACTCATGCAAACCCTAATACCCCTCTCACGCCCATTCTCTCTCTTACCTCGCTCTATATAAACAATGAAACCCTAAACTAATGAGGAGGCCCACACACATATCTCTCCTCTCACTCACGAAAAAGACACTCAAAGCAAGAAACCCCTAGCAGCCATCCACGCACCTTGCCATCATCATTCAAAGCCATCATACGCCATTAGCCACAACTCACTATCCACGTCTGCCTTCACGCCATTACACCCACGTAACTGGCCCTCTGTCCATGCAACACGTCCCCAACAAGCCTTTCACAGCCGCTAAAACCCCCCTGAAACTGTCCAGCCAAATTACAGTGAAAACAGTCCCAAAATGCCCAAATCAGCCTTTGAGAGCCCCGTAAAACAGTCCCAAAACCTGCCAGTGAATCACAGTAAAACAGTCCCCTAATTACCAAAAAACAGTGACCAGAAAATATAACAAAAACAGCAGCGAAACGGAGTGAAAACAGCAGCCCAGACAGCGAAACAGTGAGAAAAAATATTGGATTAGTGAACCAGAAAAGTTTGCAGAGCTTTCTCCCTTCTGACGGCCGTGTAACGCGCTTTCGAGAGACTACAAAAGAGGTTAGACTGAGGGCACCCTTTTTACTTATTATCTTTCGTTTCTTTTATTTATTTTAATATATTATCGCATGAGAGTCGTTTGTTGAGGCATGATGTGAATTCCGAATGAAATGAATGCGTGTTCTCTTTTGTGGTATATCGGATGGAAACCCGGATATAAATTCCGTAGCCGAATCCGAATGGACGGTAGTGCGGTTTGCACTCGGGATACAATGCCACGTACTACTTGAGAGACACACGTATTTCGTTTCATCCAACCATGTATTTGAGCATGATTAGGTTGCTAGTATGTTATTTATTTTTGTAAGCATGATTTAGTCTAGTATGTTATTTATCTTTAAGCATGATTTAGTTGTTTATTTTTAAGCATGATTAGTTATTCGTTTTGCATTTGGAATTTGGATTAAGTTTATGTTGTTTTTTGCATTTCACATTATATAATTGAAATATGTTCATGAGATTGCCGTGTGTTGTCGTGTGTTATGATGACTTACTTTCCAAGCATGGAAACTTAGACATAAGATTTATCTTTATAAACATGAACTAGATATAGGATGTTCTTGAGCATGTTGCGTAGATTCGGTTAAGATATTGCACAAATCACATCATTACAAGTGGCATAAGTAAGAGACCATTCCGAACCCAACGGTTTGAGGTCTTCCCTTGCGAGGGGTGAGTGCGGCCTTAAATCTTTGTCTCGGTTCACATCGGGTGGCGACTCCATGTTATTTCTCATGTTTAGTTCCCCGCGAGCTATTATGTACTCCCAACTAGGCCGCGAGCCTAGAACAGCGTCGCCGATTTATGTGTCCTACATACACCCTAAGCCAAAAGGTGCCCTCAATGACACCATTTCATGCCTATATAAAGAAATGTTTTTGTATTCAATTTTCCATCTAGAAAATCATATGTTCCATCATTTATTAGAGAGTCAAGTCTAGAGAGAGTTTCCTTCATTTTTCTTTGTTCAAGTTCTTTTAAAAGGAATGCCCATTCTACAAGAAGCATCCAAGTAATATTGGGAGAACGTTAGCTACAAGACATCAGTAGTGCACCGAGGCGGGGCTAATAAGTTCTTAAGGACAGAGACAACTCGACTTAGTTTAAGAATTAAATTTTATATTCTTCAACAAATTTCATGTTTTTCTAAGTCCTTGTGTTTATATTTAATTGCGTGTTTGGTTGTAATAACTTGATTGAATTAAGCATGTTATAAATGATTCTCGATAGTATTGATTGATGAATTATTGAATAACCTTAATCATTGTTTTTGTATCTTTACATCATCAGTAATAATAATAGAACATGTTATTCCTTTAACGGTCACTTTTTTATATGATAATAGTCATAATCAGTCCGTGGCCACAATCATTGTATTTTAATTTAATAAATAGGTGAAAATTATTTGTATATTTGAAATGCAGATTTGAGATGAACAGTTGGATTAACAACACATTTTCTAATTTTACAAGATTTACTTTTACAAAACAAGCAAACATGAAATTCAGGAAACCACTATCACTAATGTGTTTCCATAACATCAATCTGAAAATAAATTTAGGATATACATTTCATCAAAAGAATTCAAGACATTTTAACAAATGCACAACTCACTATGAGTTCTTCATCATAAATTTTTTTATACCAACCAACACCCTCGAATTTACCGTAATGACATTTTGGCCCATTCTCTTATGGATACTTGACCCCCTAGACTTTAGATGTTGCCATTAAATTTGTCATCCAGAATAATATTGTTACAGATTGTAATATTTGTTACGGATTGTAACAGTCTTATTAGTGCATCATAATTAGTGTAGATTCCTAATTAGGATACTTTCCTTATTAGCATTTAGTTTCCATATTAGCATATAATCTATGTATATAAATACGTAACCTATAGCAATGAATAAATTAAATTTTTCCTATTGTCTTTTATATGGTATCAGAGACTTTTTACAATGGATTTTGGTTCTGGAACAAAGCTTCCAGATTTGGGTTGACTGCTTTTTAGTAGATTAGGGTTTAGGGTTTCATCTTCTCTTGGATTGGGCCACCATCTCAGAGGAGTCATCTATAATCACCGACGGTCTAAGGAGGAACGCCACCACCAGTTCGGCCTTCGCACGAAATCCGACGTGCATAACAGCTACGCGTGAGCCACACGTGTCGTCACAAGAATCAATAAAGAACTACACGCCAGCACATGAGGGCGCGTTCATCATCTCCGATCACTGCATTCGATTTGCCTCTGCCAGTTTGGCCTTTCTGTGCTTGATCGAGGTCATACCCTCTCAGTTTTGTTGCTCACACACATCTACACCTAGCTGGCGGTCCGGTTTGGTTCCAAACCAGAATTGAACCTGACGGTTACCGGTTACGTTCCGATTCGGTTCCGGTTCCATATTTAAGTAGAGCTGGAACTGGAACCGAATCGTTCAGTTCCGGTTCCGATTCTATTCGTTTTTTTTAATAAAAAGATTGAGATTGAAAAATTGATTTAAAATTATGAATTTGAATTTATATAATAAACTTACATTAATTTAATTACTTTAAAATTCTTGTCGAAAAATTACAAATAAAATTATAAAATTAAAGAGCTTGAATTTAAATTTTTAAAAACTAAGTTGCCTACATATCCTCCAGGGGTGAGAGGAATCAAAGCTCTCGTAGTTCTATTATAATTTTTAGATATTTCCCATTTGTATGTTTATAATTCTTTAATTATCAATCATCATTATCAGTGTTTTTTTATCATTCAGTTCCAGTTCCGCTTGCACTTGCAGATGCATTATCGAACATGTATTCAAATTCATCGGGGGCATCTTCTTGTTACCTCAGATCAGCTCAGGTCCAATCATCCACACATGTTGTTGCTTCTAGAGTGCTTGGATGTATTGAAGACCATCTAACTTCCAATATATTACCTCTCATGCTGAAGGCTTGTTCAACCGCAACGATGGAAACATGTGCTGCCAATATCTAAAGAACTCGTATCTCTACTAGATGATGCATACCTGGCCATTTGAGCTTGCGTTGTATCAAGTCCAAGCTCAACGACATGATGTCTTTCCAAGTGCTTGATCATATTGCTGTATCCACCAGTAAATTTGTAAGAAACCTCACAATAGTTGCATATTGCTCTTGAACCTTCATTTGCAGTATCGATTAAATGAAAATAAATTTTGAAAACATCTGAGGAACGAGACTTAACTTCTCTTCTCCGTGAATCGATACTATGACCGCTCTATTGGATTGGCACATTTCACATTGTATTCTCATATGAGTTTGCCATTTGTTGTTTAATTTTTTTAAAGAATTAGAGATTTAAGAATGGTAAATTGTAATTTGTAATTACAAATGAGAGAATTGAGAATAAGAGGATTGTAGGAATTGAGAATTGAGAATTGAGAAATTGGTGTGTTGAAATATTGAAAAATGACCAATATTTATACATTTTTAGAATATTTTTGTGATACCTAAAACACCCCTAAAATTAATTGTTTTATTACTGTTATTAGGGGTAATTTGGGAAATCAAAATTATTATTTTTTTAACGTATATATTTATACGTTGGGGGCAGGGAGCCCCCAACGGCTATTAGAGGTTCCAACCGGTTCGGTTAGGGTCAGAACCCTAACCGAACCGATCATGATGCGATTCCGGTTCCGAAACCGGAACCGGTTGGAATCGGAACCATCATGTTCCAACCGATTCGGTTCCGGTTCGGAACCGAAACCTTGACCGGGTCTACACACATCAGGTTATGTTGCTCATTGTTATTTATGTTTATGTCGATCTGCAGCCCCTGGTTTCTTTTTTTTTCTTGATCAATTATTCCAATTTAAGATAATTACTTCTGTGTGTTGAGCTATGAGTGAAAAAAAGACAGTAACTGTTTCTAATGTGATTCAGGTAATGTCTAAAATTACGGAACACAAGCTTCATGGCTCTAACTATATGGTTTGGAGCAAGACTATTCGTCTGTACTTACAGAGTATTGATAATAACCATTATATGACAGATTATCCACCTAAAGATGAGTCCAGATAGACATAGCTATGAAAGGATAATCAGTTACTTTTACAGATTCGTAATTCCATTGATAGTGAGGTCATTGGTTTGATTAATCATTGTGAGTATGTCAAAGAATCGTTAATTATCTTGAGTTTCTATATTCTGGGAAATGGAATATTTCCCGAATTTATGAAGTATGTGGGGAATTGAAAGATGCCCGAATTGTTAGTAAATTTTAAAGATTGGTTGATGATTGCGACCTTGAAGATTTGGGCTGGAGGGGAAACCTTTTTACTTGGTCTAATAGAAGGTATGAGAAAGAGAATGCATTGATCAAGAAAGACTAGACATGTATTTTGCCAACTCCAAATGGAGAAATCTAAATTTTTCCTTATCTGTTTTGAATTTGACGGCCTGAAGTTCAGATCACCATCCGATTCTTCTTGAGATTGTTGAGAAATCATGCAAAGAAATGGTAGGTAGGATCAGGGATATAAGATTTTTCTATGAAGATTTCTGGAGCTCATATGCTCAATGTTCCGAGATAATTAAGGACTGTTGGAATCAGAATGAAAACCAACACCAAGGGGATACAATTCAAATATTTAAAGCTAAAGTTGGTATATCTCAAGAGAGGCTTATGAAGTGGAGCAAAGCTGAATTCGGCAAGAAGAATAAGAAAATGAAAGAACTTTCAATAAAACTAGAAAGGCTGCTACAAGAAGGTAATCACGAGACTGCGCAGGAAATTATGGAGACAGAAAAGAAGATTGATCGATTTCTGATGGAAGAAGAAATTTACTGGAAATAGAGATCACGAGTGGCCTGGATGAAGGAAGGAGATAAAAACACAAAGTTTTTTCATGCTAAGGCATCAAAACGAAGAAATAAATGAAAATAAATGGTTTTTTTGGATGAACGACAACAATGGGTTACAGAGAGAGTGACATTCAGGAAGTTGCATGCCAATATTTTGAGCAGTTGTTTTCAACCACAGATCTTCATCCTGACCAGTTAGAGGCTGTTTTAAAGGGACTAACCACCAGAGTTACAGAAGATATGAACGTGTAACTAAATTCTCCCTTCACCACTTAGGGGATTTTGGGTGCTCTTAAATGTATGCACCCCACTAAAGCTCCAGGCCCTGATGGTCTTCCAGCGGTATTCTTCCAGAAGCATTGGAGTATATTTCGGAATCAAGTCATCCACACCTGCCTCGCAGTCCTCAACCATTATAAAGATATATCGGGTTTGAATCATACTCTCCTTACTTTAATCCCAAAGCAGAATAAGCCATCTGCCATGACTGGTTTTAGACCTATAAGCTTATGCAATGTTATTTACCGTATTATAGCAAAAATTATGGCTAATAGGTTGAAGGGTTTCCTTGGAGACTTGATTTCAGAAAACCAATATGCTTTCATTCCGCAAAGATTAATCACATGCAACATAATAGTTGGGTATGAGTGCCTTCAAAAGGTGAGAAAGAGGAAAAAATGAAAGAAGGGAATTGCGGCTTTGAAGTTAGACATAAGTAAGGCCTATGATAGAGTGGAGTGGATTTTTGTTGATAGAGTGCTGCAGAAGTTGGGGTTTTCAGAACATTGGAGGAGTTTGGTCAGAAATTGTATTACTTCACCAACTTTTTCAGTCCTTATTAACGGTAAGACCTCAAGAATATTCAAACCAGAGAGGGGTTTGAGACATGGATGTCCTCTATCGCCTTACTTATTCATCCTCTATGCAGAAGCTTTTTCCTCACTCCTGCGTAAGGCTGTGGAGAACAAACAACTATTGGGGCTCAAATTTGGAAAGGATATTACCTTGTCTCATTTACTTTTTGCAAATGACAGTCTGGTATTCTCTCAGGCAACAGTGCAGGAATGTAGATCCTTGAAGAAACTTTTTGACTGCTACGCTGATGTCTCTGGATAAATCTTCAATTATGATAAGTCTTCGTTAATGTTCAGCCCAAACACACATCAGGAACCAGAGCAGAAGTGAAAGAAATCTTCAAGCTGAGCGCAACATCACCACATGAGAAGTATTTGGGTCTCCCATCGATGATTACCCGAAATAAAAATTCTCTGTTCAATGGCATTAATCAAAGAATCATTGGTAAATTAAAGCACTGGCAGAGCAATTTTTTTCTCCATTGGGGGGAAGGAAGTCCTTAGCAAGACAGTGGCACAAGCCATTCAGTCTAATGCCATGAGCATTTTCAAGATATTAGGAGGCTTGTGCGAGGAAATACACCGAAAACTCAATGCGTATTGGTGGGGTTCAACTCAAAAGGAGCGGAAGATACATTGGGCAGGGTGGCACAGGCTGTGTATTTCAAAGAGAGATGGTGGTATGGGTTTTCGGGATCTTGAGGAGTTTAACCAAGCACTCCTAGCAAAACAGGGCTGGAGAATTATTCAGAACCCAAATTCCTTGGTGGCGAGGATCATGAAAGCCAGATATTTCAGAAATTGTAACTTCTTGGAGGCAAAGCTAGGCTCCAACCCATCTTTCGTATGGAGAAACATTCTCTGGGGTAGGGAAGTCGTGAAGAAAATGACTCTGGTGGCGTATTGGAAATGGAGAGAATGTCTTGGTTTATGGTAGCAGTTGGATCCCCAGACCAGGTAGTTTCAAGCCCATCTCCCCAAAATCTCTCCCAATTGATACAAAAGTGAAAGATTTAATAGCTTTGGACAACACCTGGAATGTAGCGCTAATTCACCATAATTTTGTTGCAGCTGATGTTGAGGAAATTATAAGCATCCCCCTCCCAGCCTACCAAAAGAAGACAGTATCGTCTGGCATTTTGATAAAAAATGGAGAATTCTCAGTAAAAAGTGCATACCATCTGATCATGTCCGATAGACAAGCCGGAATGCCTCATCTTCAACAAATAACACCGAATATGACAATAGGATTTGGGCGTTACACATACCAGCAAAGATAAAAATTTTCCTTTAGAGGTGCATTAATAATCTATTCCTAACTGCCGCAAGATTATATGAGAAGAAGATCAGCAAGGATGTCGTATGTCAGAGGTGTGGAAGGCAAATCGAGACTACAATTCATGCAATTTTTCAATGCAAAGCTATTAAGGAGTGTTGTCTGCTATCCCCTTTCAAGGATATTATCAAGCGATTTACAGGATATGACTTTAAGGATATTTTTATGGCTGGATTTTTAAGCCTCTCCATGTGCGAAATGGCGCAGGTTTCATCTTTGAGTTGGGCGTGCTGGGGGCTAGAAATGACATTATTTTTTAGGGACAACTTCACAGCTACCAGCCTTGTAAAGGCCAGAGCGGAAGCTGTTATAGAGTCTTTTGAAGTTTTGAATTTATAGAGTGAAGCACACTTGGATAAAATTGAGGCTCTTGGCAGTGGATCCTGGGTACCACCACAGAAAATGAAATCAAGATTAATGTTGATGCTGCTACCAACGTAAACAAGCAGTGGCGGGGTTGGGGGCAATTGTGATGAGAGATTCTTTTTGTGCACAGTGGTATGGATGACGTGGTACCACAAGCCAATTAAAAAATGACATATAGAATTTCTTCACCTATTTTTTAGTTGTTTTTTAATTTTTAGCACGCGTGGCAATTGATGAGTGACTTGTTGCATGGTGACGTGGTACCACTGTTGCATAGAAGAATCTTTTATATTAATAATATTATATTATGATAAAATATCAAAATAAAAGAGATTATTTTAAGTCTCGAAAATTCAGAACCGGCATCGTTGTTTAGTCTTTTAATGAACATTTTCTCATCTCGGTCTTTTTAAGCATGTACAGTGGCTCGTGCACTATTTAATTAATTATGAAAATAACAAGAAGATTACAAGCCATAATTTCACTCCCAGCTCTTTTTTCATTTTCATCATTATTATTTAAACCCTATTGCATATCTTGTAAATATGCATTTAAAAAATAACGAAAAGTCAAAAATAAATACCTTGTCAAAGTATTAGTGTAGAATAAATTGGAAATAGTTTATTGGTCTATTGGTTTCAATAGTCAAACTATTAGTGTAGAATTTTCATATAATTAATAATGCTCACAGAACAACATGTCAAACAGTGAAAGTGGTAATTGCAATCAATACAAAAGGATGTGGTATGGAATTGAATAGTATTAAGTTTTTCATACCTGTTTAATAATAAATAGTGCAATGATAGACATACTAAATATTATTTATATTAAAATATTATTCAATAATTATCAATTATAATTTATTATAGAAAAATGAATACGAATTAACTCAAACATCGAATCTAAGTATGTGAGAGTGAATGTGATAATTCGAGTCTAAACCACTTGTGTTGGCAAAGGTAGACTCGGTCACTATTCCGATTTGGAATCGAAATCGAATGGAACTGTAATAAAATCGGAACAGAAACGAACCCCCAAACGGTTCGGTTACAGTTCCAAAAAATGTGGAACCGTAACCTTAAGGTTCGATTCCGGTTTCGAATCGGAACTGAATTACAAATTTTTTTAATTTTTTCCCTTAAAAAATAGAGAACCGAACCGACGGTTCCGGTTCGATTCGGTTCTGCGATTCCAAAAAGCTGAACAACCTGGAACCGTAGAATCAAACGGAACCGTGGCCACCTCTAGGCAGAGATAGCTATTCATGGAAACACCATAATTTTTTCTCCTTCGCAGATATCACATCATCCGTATAACAATCCAATAATTCACCACCATACGTGTTAAAATATTAAAAAATAATTAAAAATGTGAATATTAAATCATATATATCATTTACTAATTTATTGGTGATACTAAGTGATGTGTTACACCAAAAAAAATTACTCTCTCCGTCTACCTTTCGCTTGAAAAAAACCTATTCTCTCTCTGTAATTTTTTTAATGCCAGTTTGAATGGATTTGCTTGGCTTTTTCTTACTTGTAATGATACCATTGATCTCTCTCACACACACCTTGCACACAGTACACACACACTCTCTCTCTCTCTCATCTCTCTCTCTCTCTCTCTCTCTCTCTCTCTCTCTCTGTGTTATGTGAGAAAGTGGCTTGAATGAGTGGTTTTTGATTTGAACTTTCACCTTTAAGATACAGTGGGGAGTATATGCAAATCAGACAGAGACTGAAAATTTGAGGAAAATAAAGTGGTTGAGAATGAGATGATCATAAACAACATATGCAGCTATATATAACATAATAGCTTGTTATGAATTAATGAAATATTTTCATCGAACCAGCCACGGTTTCAGTTTAGAATCGAAATCGAAACGGAATCAAATCTTTGATCGGGTCTAATCAACACTATCTCTCACATGTAAATCGGTCTAATATTTATATTTTAAATTTATTCTATGATCTCCAATGGATGCAGCCCAACGATTCGAGCTTTTAAGTCATGTGTAATATCTTTGTAAAAATTTGGGACAACACCAATTTACCCATGTATCCATATCGGGATCATATGAAATGAAATATTTTCTTTAACATCTTTGTTTATTCAATATTTTATTATATATATTTTTCTTGTATGAAAACAATCAAACCCCCATTTTGTGTTAGTCCACTCAAGTTTATTGAGCCATTAGTACATCAGTGTTTCTTCTTTGGGCAGACCACACGACACAAGCATTAATACTACAAATCACTGTTGTTGAAAATTAAACACTATACCCCCAATATCAATTAAGAGAGCATAAGAGAGAGATAAAAGATTGTCTTAATTCTCTTGCATCCTCTTCTTTAAATGAAACTCTCTCTCACTCTTGTCTAGGGCATTGCATTTGCATTTGCATTTGCAAGCATATTTGTTGTAGTGATGTATATGGCTGATGAAGGTGGTGGTAGTGGCACAGTGATGAGGGTGTACAGGAAAGTAAACTGGACAGTGAGTGAGACAATGGTGCTGATAGAGGCAAAGCAGATGGATGAGGAAAGGAGAATGAAGAGAAGCAACAGCAGTAGTACTACTACTACTACTACTACTACTGGTGAAAGCAGTGAATCCTCAAGAAGCTATAAACCAGTAGAGTTGAGATGGAGATGGGTTGAGGATTACTGTTGGAGGAAAGGTTGCTTGAGGGGCCAAAACCAATGCAATGACAAGTGGGATAATCTCATGAGAGATTACAAGAAAATCAGGGACTATGAAAGAAAATCATCATCTTTAGATCATCTTTCATATTGGAAGATGGAGAAGAATGAGAGGAAAGAAAATAACTTGCCTGCCAACATGTTGCTCAGATTTACGAGGCCTTGGTGGAGGTTGTGGACAAGAAAGGATCCGGTCATAGAGTCATCGCCGGCGCCGGTGGTGGGTCAGCTGGGTCTGGTTCAGATCCCAATGTAGGCTTTGTTATGGAGAGACCAATGATCTGTACTATGGTCCAGCCAGTTGCAGCGACAGCAGCTTCATTGCCTCCAATGGCTCTGCAGCAACAACACCACCATCAACTATCAGCTGCAATCTCAGTTTTGCCACTGCCACAGGCGCAGCCACTGCCGCCTCCGCCGTTGCTGCCATCGCCACTGCATCTTCAATCTGCTGCCCCCACTGTAGGTACTCTCTTTTTCTCTCTCACACAATTAATAATCATTGTTTATTAATAAGTTTTTTAAAATTTTCATATATCCAAATTATTAAAAATAAACGTTTTACATCTCAAAATTATTAATAACGGATATTAAAAAAAGGATTACGTACACCTAAAATACCTAATAATCTAAGGGTAAAATTTTATTTTTCAATTAATTTTTTTTTTTAATATGATATATTTTCGGAGGCCATATTTCCCTTAAAAAAATTAATGAATTTCAGTTAGTATTGATTGGTTTTGGTTCCATATATGTGGTAGCTCAGATTCTGATACGAGTGAGTATTCAGATGATTCACCTGCAAAGAGAAGGAGACGTCAAGGAGGAGGAGGAGGTAATGTTGGGGATCAGCAGGGAACCAGCAGTGCAAGCGCTTTTCAAGAACTTGGCACTGCTATTTTGAAAAGTGCTTCCATTATAGCAGAAGCACTTCATGCTTGTGAAGAAAGAGAAGAGAGAAGACACAGAGATCTTGTTAGTTTGCATGAGAAAAGACTCAAGATTGAAGAATCTAAATCTGAGATTAACAGACAAGGGATTATTGGTTTGGTTGATGCCATTAACAAGCTTGATAATTCTATCTTTCCTTTGACCTCCAATAACCAGAACCAGCAGTCCGCTCCTAAATGATCATCATTGATTAGCTATTATCAGCTAGCTGCTACATTAATCCCATATTATTGTAAACTATTGGGGGTCACTTAATTAAGTGATTAATTGCTATTTCTAAATTAATAAATATATATTAGGTATGATGCTTTTATATTATTGGCTCTATGATGAAGTTGTGAGGTTGCATGGATGGTCGGATTTTAATATTATTTAAGATCACAACTCCATCTTAGCCATTCAATTACTGTAATTTAGTGAATGATCCAAATTTTCCTTTATGTATATGGAATAAAATATTAAAGATAAGAGATTTTGCAGGCAGTAGTCGATATACATCTTCATTTCAAAATTATAAAGGTTAAATAAGGTCAAAAGGAACGCTGAATATGATATTGTTCTATCAAGTCTTGGACAAAGTTCGTCCTGAATAAATCAAGTCATTCCGGTCTGTTAAATAAATTGTCTAATCGGTTAGGTAGCCAAATCGCTCAACCAACCAAACAATAACCAAACCATGGAACAGTTACGTAAACGTGGTCTAACGATTGAAGGAATTATGACACGTCTCCAGCAATTTTCACAAGTAATAAACCTACGTGGAGCGCGATCTTATCAGTTATCACAATGACAAGTTATAACGAGGAGTAAAACCTAACAGTTACCATATGACCCAACAGTTACCAGAGGCTAAAGGCATGATTGGAGCAGATTGTCACAGTTGGCAGATGAAGAACGAGATGTTGCAGAACGTAGGATTCAACCGCTCAAACAGTTAGCAAACGATAATTTACCCAGTAATGTAAGTTCAAAGCAAATCTAAAGAGGAGGGCAAGAAAAAATCAAAAGACTACTCTTATGAGCAAATATAATTTCATTTTATGGATTACTTAATTATGATTGTATGTTTGCGCCCATGGGAGACTTTCCTCAATAAAACCAATCACTTCTTTTTGGGATTTAATTTCAAGAGGTTTGAACCTTACACGTACTTTTTTTGCAGACCAAACAATTATGGAGTAACACAAATATAAACCCATGCACCAGGAATGTTAATGGTAAGAGACAAGATTTATCAATCTTCTTAGTTAATCTTGTAATTTTTAGTCATAAAAAACTATATCGGTTTCATCCTATTAAAATTTATCTTGTTTTATTAAAATTGTCCTTCACTGTTAAAAAATTTAGGATTATTTTTAATCCGCCATGTCACATTTTCATAAACATAAAACAGAAGGGAAAATTACTCTCTTACCACGCACCTTTAATATCAAAAGTCAATTAATATAAAAAGGTTATTTTTAGATGTAATTAATTTGATAATGGCAAAAATATTATCAATAATTTACGAAGTGATCTGCACGCGCAAGTGGAGCGAGTGTAATAGAGATACAGCTGTTGAGCTTAATCATTAAGAAGTAGACATGTAAGAAAATGTATTGCATGTACTGGGCAATGACAATACTTCTCCGAGAGACTGGTCAAAGGCGGACCGGTCAATGATCTCTGAGACAGGTACCCAGTACACCCCGCAAAATTACGAAATTGCCACTCTGGGACTATTATTGGTGTCAGTCTTGTATTCTCTTGTGACAGGCTGTACAGAAGGAAAAAAATTAAAATAAGGCCGGTGTTATTTCTTAAATTGAAAAAGATATAAAAATATGCTACTTTCCTTATTTTCCACCCAAAAATTCAGGGTAATTGTAGACGGTGAATTTCTCATTCAGTCTAAATTGATTGTTGATCAGAAATGGGTACCAACACATTCACAAAATAGTTATTTACTCTTAAATATAAGAGTATCGAAGTAATAAAATAACCTGGTAAGTTCGGAACTGATCTACAAGAAATATATTTAGCAAAATAAAATAACAATTCGAGTAAAAATAAAAATACTTGATTTATTTGAAGTGATTGAAAAATTTAAATTAAATTACAATAATAAAATAAAATATTGTAGCTAGGAGATCCACTTTTAATATTTCAAATTTTTAAATCTTACTTTTTATAATATATAAATTTTCATTATTACACAGTTAATTTATTTCAGGAATTAATTATGCCAAATAAATAAAACCAGTCATAAAAACGGTGATAGCATCTGTCAATAAAAAGTCCATTCAGGTACTCAATTATGTCAAATAAATAAAACAGTCATAGAGACGGTAATAAAATTTGTCAATAATTAATCAAGATTTAAATTAAATATTAATCATTATATTACAATTTATATTTTTATATTACAAGCTTCACCTTTTTACCCCCAACAAAATAAAATTAGCTACTCATGATTTGAATAAAAACACTCATAATTTTATTACTGAAAGAAAAATAAATTACAAGAAAACTTTTAAAAAATAAAATACACAAGAGCTAGAACTCCATAAATTTTCAGAGAAAACTATGGAATCCGGACTGTTTAACTGAGGTGCTGAGCTCCTCTATTTATAGAGAGATCATCACCCCCCAACATTTTGCATTGCATAATTATAATGCAAATTAGTCAATCAACGGGCCAATCCACCCATTTATTTTATTTTTTTGTTTTTATTTCTTCTTGATTTTTACGTTAATAATTACATATAATACACTATGTATTTTTCATCAATTTCGGCCTTTAAAATCTCAGAACTAGAAAATAATGTCAACAACAAAGTTGTAGATATTTGAGTCTTCTTTCATCTGGAACTAAAATCGCATCAATCTGATATCAGAGTAAAACATTATGGCCAAAATAAAAAATTACGCAAAGTTGACATTTCCGAAATTGTACAATGTTAGAACGTCATTTTAAGTTTTTGGCCTCCAAAATCCAATATCACATCCATTTTTCTAGTTATGCATCCAAAATATTATTTCATCTCATAAGAAATAAAAATATATAAAACATAAATTTAATTATTATTTTACAAAAGTGATAAATTAAGGGGATTAATGACATTATAAGTGTAAAATGATTAGTTTCTTTTTTATTAAGTGTACATTTTTTAATACTCATCAGGTACCAGCAACACTGTAAAATAAATTCAAAGAGAGAACGTAAAGTGACTGACCACCGGTGTGATGGTTGCAGTAAGACACTCTGACGCTCAAGTCAGTGATGATGACAGTGGTCTGAAAGAGAACAAGACAAGAACGATACATCATGTCTCGATTTATGTATCGTGAGGGCAGTGAAGAGAGTGTGCATGAGCGGAGTGAGGGCAAGGGCTATGAATCTAAAGTTTCTAAGTGAGAGCTTGAATGCTTGAATGAATTTGTAGCCTTGGAGGTCATCTTTATTTATAAATTTAGGTATCATAATTCTAAGAGGACACAAATTCCTATTGAGAAAACTAAGTTGAAGTCTATTAAGTATAGTTGTAATCATTTTAGGATTTCGAATAATCTCGAGTTTCTTGAGAGATATCGCGTAAAAGAAGAGATTTGCATCCTAACAGGAGTAGGACTTGTCGTATGTAGACTGGATCTAATCGATTGGATGTGTGAATATTATGGGATTAGTTTCCTAAAACTAAGGGTTGCAAAACGATCAACGAATCGAATTTGTATCGAATCCTAAACGAAACGAAACGAATCAAATCAAAATATGATGAATTCGTATTCGATTCGTTTATTAAATAAATCATAATATCAGGATTCGTATTCGATTCGTTTATTAAACGAATCGAATACGAATATTCGTTTATTCGTTTAGTCAATGATATTATTTAATAAAATAATTTACCACACTTGATTTACATTAATTCTTCATAAATATATACATATGAAATATGTAATTAATATATTTACTAAAAATATCTCACCAAATATTGAAAATATTACTTTTTCTATGATAATTAGTTATAATTTCTCGAATCTTAATTGAAAATTAACAAGAACTGGTAAATAAAAATAATAAAACGAATCCTAAACGAATCAATGAGCTTAAATTCGTATTCGATTCGTTTAATAAACGAATCGAATCGAATTGACCCATTTATCAAACGAATCCATTTTTTCAAACCCGTATTCGCTTTAAAGCTAATCGAATCGAACAAATAAACAAATCCTGACCCAATTGCCACCCCTGACTAAAACCTTTAGCCAGTCGTCTGGAATGTTCTATGTTCCAAGTATGATGGCTGTAATATCGGGCATGTGCCAATAGAAGACAAGTCGGCTGAAATATAGAATTGACCGGAATTCCAATCAGTTGGAAATTTGTTGTGGGCCAATGGACAAGTCCAGTCGATTGAACTCCATAAGCGAACTAGGGTCCATACGGCTAGATCATCAGAGGATTCAAAGCTTAGTCGATTGGGCCAATCCAGTTGGATAGCATCGAGCCATATTTTACCCCAACAATAATAAAATTGAAATTTTGAATATTGAAATTGAAATTGAAACGAGACTATAAAATTTAAAATTTCTAATATTAAAAATAAAATATTTCAAATTCATGTATAAATTTATGTTTAATCACATATTTTTCAAGTTCAAAAATAAAAATTTTAACTTTATTATCCTCCCAATCGGGAGTTAGAATATACATGGAGTCATTATTAACTAATTTGCTTGCCTTATCCTTGCTGTAATTTTTCTGACAAAAGGGAGTGAATGTACTAAAGATTGCTTATCATAAACCAGTGCTTGATTGATGTGATGATAGATACCTTCGACATTTTCATTCTTATCCCTCTTATTTGTACTATTATTAATATTAATAACAAAAATGTTAAACTTATCGACATTTTCCCCTAATTTTATCTCAATTCTCTCATTATAGTTACAATGAATTATTGTGTAGCTATCGTGCGAAATTTGAGATAAAATTCCGTAAAAGTGCTAAGTATATTATTATCCATTTAATAATGAAAGAGTTTCTAATTTGGATTTTTTTTTGGGTACTCTGTAAAAACAATAGTTGGGGGCAATTGGGATTTTTTGAACAACCATATGTTTTGAAATTCGTTGGTCTAAATCTACATTGTTTGTATTTAAAACTTATATATATATATATATATATGTGTGTGTGTGTGTGTATATTATATATAATTTCTGGGCAAAATTCAAAGCGTTCTTAGCCTCCATTAAATGTAACAATACCTCTTGATTTACTTGATTCAATGTTCTGGTTATTAAATATTCAGAAATTAATTACCAACAATGCATTTGCTTTCTCTTCCACTTCGACTTCTCAAACAATTAAACGATGCGGTATTGCTATGATCATCTGTTTCTTCAGTATCTATTTGTGTATGCTATGCAATTAATAAGTGTCACATAACGCTTGTGCCTTAGTGCATCTTTTGTGGATTAATGAATTTTGTAATTTTGTATTGGCAAAAATGCAAAACTCACCCTCTAACTTTCACGTTTTTTCATTTCAGTCCTCTAACTTTCATGTTTTTTCATTTCAGTCATCTAACTTTCAGTTTTGTCAATTCAGTCCTCTAACTTTCAATTTTTGTCAATTCAGTCCTCCGTTACAAATCCGTTACTGCTGCCAAAACGACGTCGTTTAACGGATGACTGAATTGACAAAAATTGAAAGTTAAAGGACTGAATTGACAAAACTGAAAGTTAGAGGACTAAAATGAAAAAACGTGAAAGTTAGAGGACTGAATTGACCAAACTAATTTAATATTGTACTACTACTAATAATAATATAAATTGAAAACAAATTTCAACATTAGACAAGTAATTAGTGAGCTAAGTAACAACACATTCATTTTTTAAAAAAAAAAATTCGTATTCATTCAAGAAATAATGATCTGATGAAGGTTGATCCTACACAAGCATTATCTTCAACATTTTCGTGAGACATTAGAGATTACTGTTCAATTACATTAAAATTATATTTATAAATTACATTGTCAAATCAAATATTAAAAATTAAAAAATACATCACTTATCTTTGAAATGTAATCTCTAAATTTACATTTTGAAATGTAATTGTTGGAATATAAATTTTTTTCTTGTTATCATTAAAATTATATTTATTAATTTTCTTAACAGTTGTAGCCTATTTCCTTTTTCTTTTACTATTTAAAAAAATAAGAAAAAGAAAAAATAATTTAATATGGCCTAAATTAAGGTATAAAAAATACAAAACTGACCCTCTAGTTTTCACATTTTTTCATTTCAGTCCTCTAACTTTCACGTTTTTTCATTTCAGTCATCTAACTTTCAGTTTTGTCAATTCAGTCCTCTAACTTTCAATTTTTGTCAATTCAGTCCTCCGTTAAACGACGTCGTTTTGGCAGCAGTAACGACA
>SKCR01041606.1:0-59709 GCA_019454045.1 Zanthoxylum bungeanum
TGTTGCCGCATCAACAAGCCTCGGAATTCTTGCACTACCTTCGTTCCTGATCTGTTCTTCACTGCCTGCTGTTGTCCTGTCATTGTATATTACTCTTGTATTGTTGATTATTGTAACAACCGTGTTGTATTTACTGCTGTTACTGTTGTTCAAAATCATTTGTAAGAACACAGTAACCAAACAAATTATTTGTAATAATATTTACCAACCAGCCATATAAGCGGTATCCTGATTAAGTCAAATTAATAATTAATTACAACCGACCAACCAGCGGTATCCTCATTAAGTCAGGTTAAAACCAATTTATAAATAATTACTAACCGACCAATATAGCGGTATCCTTATTAAGTCAGGTTTTAAATAATTTATATATTATAATTAAGGGAGATTAATCTAAATTATAAAAGTAAAAATCTTCACCTTTACCTCAGCAGTAAATTAACTACTGAACATAAAAGAACAAAAAGAAAATAAAATAAAATTTTATTACAAAAAGTAAAAGTGCATAATTAAAAATACTAAAAGTAAAAATGCTTAATTTAATTACAAAAACTTAAATACACAAGATGCAATCCCTAAAGTCCTTACAAAACTCAAGGAAGGCATGATTTAAATTCTGAAATCGAGTTGAATTTATAGGCGTCAGTAGGCTCCATGCGTCGCGACGGGCACGGCTTTGCGCGTCGCGACGCGCCAAGTGTCGACTTCTGGTTCGTCGGCTTCAGATTCTTATCTGACACGTGGCACTTCGGATAAACAGATAAGGTGACACGTGGCAAGGCGGCTGGCAATTCAATGATTGTACTGACGTGGCGATGACGTGGCGAAAATGATTGTCGATACCGTATGATTGTGACACGTGGCACGCTGTGATTGGCTGATGATGACGTGGCATGTTGACTCGTCAACTGGTGATGTGGACAATGACGTGGAGTGACACATGGCGGCACGTGGCGATGGCGACTGTCGGCACCGTTGGATGATGACACGTGGCACGTCGCACGTTAGCAGATCGATTGTGATGGTGAACGTGGCACGTTAGCAAAGTCAAACTTCTCAGATTCTGACTTATGGACCCGGCGCACGTTAGCAAGTCTTGGTGCATGTTGCGCGTCGCGACGCGCCAAATGACCAAAATGTCATTTTGTCCAATTTTCACTGTTTTGGCTCCAAATCACCCCCAGAGAGTCCTGAAACTTTATTTATCTACAAAATACACAAAACACATCAAAATATTCACAAAACTCAAGAAACTATACAAAATATTAGGTCAAATGAGTGGGAAATAGTGATATAATTACCACTCATCAGTGCCCAACCAGAGAATTCTCGTACTCAAATGTACTCGATTGGGTACATTCAATTTGTACTCTGATCGATCCCGAAATATGTACCCATACCTGTCTCGTCCTGGAAATTTCGGGACTGGTACGAGAAATCTACCCCCCGTACATAAAACTAAAAAAAAATAAAACAAACAACATAACACTAAATAATAATATAATTCAATTCTATCAATTTAGAATTTATAAAACATTAGTTAAAAATACAATTTTACATCAATTCAGAAGAAACAAAACATTTAATTTAATTTAATTTTATCAAATTCAATTTCATTTATCTAAAGAATATGTAAGTATATTAGTGCAATTCAATTAAAATTAAGCCATAAAATTTGAATCGTGTTTTCCACATATTTTTTCTCGCATCATTCTTTAATGCCTCATGTGCCTAAAATCTAAGCTCGGCCCGACCCATATGCCTGTTGTACTCGTATGATGCGTGTCGTGTCTACATGCTTAATGGGCGGCTCAACCTGTTGACCATCTCTACTCCAATATTATATAATTTTGATTTTCAAAGGGAAAATAAATTTTTGTAAAATAGAATGTTTTATATTTAAAATATTATTGACTTAGTAATTAAAAAAACAAGAACTTCAATTAGAATTCGGGATCCCATATTATTTGATATAAGATTTGTAGTAATTTTTGTATTGAATAAAAAAATTCGGACATGATTTACGAGACGATTTTTGGATTTGAAATCTAATTTTTATCTAAAAATTTTAAATCTCATTCAAAATTGAGGTCCATAATCATTAGTTTAGCATTTGAAATCATTTTTATCTAGATTCGAGATGATATTTCATGCCAAATTCACATACTAGACGAATCTATCATTGACAAATCAAATTGCCATATATTCTTCCATTATTTAGTCCAGTAAAAATTAACAGCAGAAATTATTCTCTTTATTTACATATTTATATTTGCCAACCTTCATCAGCAACCCCACACCACCGTTACAATCCTTGGTTTTAGGTATGCGACTTGTCGGAGTATGACATAAATATATCAATATTTAAAACGGTATTATTTAATTAATGGGTATACAAATTATTTCCCTACTCGTTCCTAATATATTGGTTCCACAATTCTAAACGGTCTTCGTTTACACGGAAATTATTTCCTTACTCGTTCCTAATGTATTAAGTCTCACAAACCTAAATGGTCTTTGTTTATACAAAAATTTTACCTTTATTTAGACGAAAAACCAATATCAATTCCCAAATCATCCGATCAATCGATATAAAAAAATCCTAAATCTTTTCCATGCCTACTTCGTTTCTTCTGAAAAAATAAATAAATAAATAAACAAATATGAACAAAGACACACCTCGTTAACATTTACAAACAAACCAATGGAAAAAGACAACCAATCATAGCGAAAATTATATTATGTTTTGGATGTATATGTCATTTTTCTCATAATAATTAGACCTTATAATTGTATGAGATCCAACTGTTGGAGAGGGATGATATACAGCCGAAACATGCTCCACTCACAGTGGTCATTTTTCACGTGATGTTTGGATTGCGGCTATAAAGATATTCGAAAAATATGGTGGTGGAATTGGAAACCTTGTTGCCGAGCTGTAATGTCGATATCACGCTGGGCGCTGTTTTTGGAATTTGCGACGATGACGTGGCAATTTTTCAATAATATTAATTCACCAACTGTACAAAAACACTCCTCCTAAACCACATTTAATTCAAATGCAAATCCTGCTCTTCTTCTCCATTTCCATTACCATTTCCTTCTAATGGATCACGTGATTTGCACGGACTCCTCCTCAGCTTCTCCATACGAGCTTCTATTGAAGGCGCTTTCAATGATTCCATTACCTCACTATTTCTTTTTTATTTTCTTTGTTTTTCTTATTTTTCTCTACAATTTCTTGGAGATTCATTTCTTTCGCGATTTGGTCGCCGGATTCAGAGGCCATCCTGTGCACTTGACCTACTGCGCCTCCTCCAAGCTCTACCAATCCGTCGCTGCCAAGTGTCACGTCCTCCACGGAAGGTCTACATTTTCAACTTGTGAATGTTTGTTTTCCTGACAGTTTTCAAGATGAGATTAATGAACTTTGGAGCTAGCAGACTGTATCTGTATTTTTAATAAACCTCAAGGATGCCAATGAAATTAACCTCATGTGTATTTTTTTTTTTTTTTTTTTTTTTTGAATATGATTCGTGTAGGTACCTGCCAACTCCATGGCTGTCCAGTCCTCATCTCCAGACGGCTTTCTTATCCATTTTCGGGAGGGCTCCCGATATCACTTACAAACGGTTAGCATTGATTTTTATTACTTATGAATTAATTGTACCTACCATTTTATAATTCTTGTTCGTACGTGTGACCTCCCCAGTTTAGGAATACTGAACTGAGCTGGCAAATAAAAAGTGACTATTTTTTGGTCTTCATTGTTACTTCAATTATTCAATACACTCTTATTTTATATAATTAGTCTTGGTTTCATTTCTAGAGTCAATAACTAGTTCTATTAACCTATGCGTCTTATTTTCATTGCTTTTGAGCTAACCTACAAACCTTATTCTCATCTCATTTGATCTGATAAGGGAAAGTTAGTCTCTATAATAGAAACATAGGGGAATTCTATATATCTGGAAGAGATTTAAAGTTTCTTTAAATAATAAAAAAAAAAAAGAAAAAAAAAAAAAAGACCAGTTTGACAGTTTAAACAGCAATTTAGTGCTTGAAATTGGGTCTGATATTTTCTGATTTATCTGACTGTTCTAAGTCTCAGTCTCATCTGGTTCTTCTCTCTTGCTTTCACTATCTGGTCTGCTAATGTTTGCAATTTTGGATAAACCATTTCGCATTTATGGTAATTTTGATTATGTGAGGTTCATTTTTCTCATCCCCATGATGAATAATTTAGTAATCAGAACTTGCGCATGTAAAAAATTGGTGCTCCCTTTTATTGTAAAAGGTTGAGGAACCATGGTTTTGTGTAAGGTTGATACTAGGCATTTTGAGGGATCCTTTTATTTCCTTTATTTATTTATTTATGTTCTTAAAGGATAGCCCGGTTGGTTGACCTCTTTCAAGGGTTCAAGTCCAAGTCCAAGGGATACGTTTAATTTGAGGTTGGGGAGGGGTGGGGTGCAAGGTAATTGAACTTTTCATATTTTGCATTTCTTTAGATTATGTTCATGTTCATGTTCAAGCCGAGGCATACTGAAGGGTGAAAAGCGAAAGACAAATGGGAAATTTCTGTTCTTTAGTTCATGATGTTCATGTCAAAGCATACATTTAATTTATTTTTATGTGCATTTATTTAGATAATCGGGGATTGGCTTACAAAGGAAGTACTTTATTGCTCTACTTGCAACTGATATCTATTTTTTTTCCTCAACAAATTTAGGAGATGCATGAGCTTTAATTTCCATTTTTTAAGTTTTTCATTCTTTATGATAATAATTTAATAGGTACTGATGTATTGTTTATGCTCAGACTCCTATTCCAAACTCCTGATGGTGGAACAATTGCTTTGGATTGGCTAACATATTCTGATGGTTAGTTTTGATGATATCTCCAAAATTAAGATGAATTTTCACATGAATTTGTTGTCACGGCTACTTAAGTGTCATCACTTCTGTCATTTAATAGATTGTTATTGATTTCACTGTCGTGTATTATTTTGACCCTACTTTTCTTATGTCATGATTAATGATACTTCTTGTCTTCAGTGCTCTAGGTTCTCAGTCCATCAAGGGGTTGGTTGTAATGAGTTACTGGACACTCTGAAACTTATTCCTACTTTAATAAGCAAATCTTACTCTTACTTTAATAAGCTTGAATCCTCAAACATATGCCCTTATATTGAGCTAAAGCATTGAGGTTTTATTTCATAACTATATCTGAGATTTTCGAACTGGAGGTGGTACATGAATTTAGAGTTTCAGTAATTATTAACCATACTCTGCGGCAGAAGATATATGCTTGAATTAAGGCTAGTTGAATTTTCGACTTTCGTTTAAATTAAAAGTTAAAACATAGTAATTAACACTTGTTTTTCCATGACATTTAAAGTTATTTGCTACTTTGTTGTGATATCTGTATTTTCAATTTGCAGTTATTGAAGGTTCCACCAATGTGAATGATGGTATTCTAAATAGTGACAAAAATCCAATCGTGGTTGTGATTCCTGGCTTAACCAGTGATTCTGATTCTTCTGTAAGTTCTGTTGTTTTTCTGTTGGTATAAATCATAAATTAAAAAATTTGGTACTCTGATTACCTTGATAAATTAGATGAAATAAGCCTTTAAAATATGCCAATACAGTAGACTAATGTTGATCACCAGTTCCCATTTTTCCTTTGCAAGGTCTGTACTCCTTTGGATACCTCTTTTAGATTTTCTGCTGTCTGACTCGGGATGGAGACAGAAAACTGATTTTATTAATATAGAAAATTGGTTTATGTTTTTTTTTTAAAAAAAATTATTGTTCAACACATCTTAGTAACAACAAAAATTGGTTACCATGACAGTGAAACTGCTCTCCACCAGCAACTCTCCACCAGCAAAACCAGAATTACACACAAAAACATAGAAAGACGAGAAAAATAAAATCTTATCCAAAACAGCAGTCCTATATCTATGAATGAAGAAAAATAAAAGTTTCCTGTAATTGTCAGAAACGTGTGTAGAATTTTATTTATTGTTATCAATTCAATATAACGAGTTCAAATAACTTTCATTTAAAAAAAAAAATATTAATCCCGACTGTAATAAAGCCATCCGTGCAAACTATCAAATAGACAGATGCTCATATATGATTTAGTGACGTCCTTTTTTTATCTGTTTATATCTTAACTTTATACATGAAACTGTGCGTCAAAAATGCTGCCGCTTCATGCAAAGTTCATAAAATTAGATTAATCATCATCAGTTTTAATGTTTGTCACTGAAGACATGTTTCCATATCCCATCTTCATGTGTTTATTATGCTCACTAAGCCTGCTTTTCTATCAGGCTATCAGCCATTCTGTGCCTTTGTTTTGACTTTAACATCTCATGAAACTGTTTTGTGCAACAGTATCTAAAGCATCTTGCCTTCAAGATGGCAAGACATGGCTGGAATGTCGTTGTAATCAATCATCGTGGGCTCGGCGGCATTTCACTAACTGTGAGTTCACATTGAATGTATTCTTTGTATGCATTTATTTTTTTCGTTTGAACTACACTATATGATATTGAATGTGGGTTAGTTTTTCCATTTTCCTCTATCATCAGACATTTTTGCTCTTTCTTTTATAAAGCACATTTTTTCCTTTCTTTTGTTTTACTTTTTGCAAGTTTTTTTTTTATAAGTGTACATTAGTTGAGATAAAGAGCCCAAAAGGAAGAGGAGTGATTAAAACACTTATTGTTGTTGACAAAAAAAAATGAAGGCCAGAGGTTCACTTGTTAGAAACAAGGTCGTTAAAACTGTTCCATTCTCACAGGAATTGGGATTTTTCATATCATTGAGGAAATCGCTCGGTATACGACAATCCCTACTATCTTGCTCAAAATTGTCCAATGTTTGCTTGATTTGGTCCATATTGACCGATAAGTGCATTTCACCAGAGAAGGAAGACTTTGTCACTGTTTTATTTGCATAAGATATCTAGGGATACAAGACTAAAGTAGAGAAGTAGATTTTATTGTAGAAAACAAAATGCTTGTCATGATATCATGTGAAACCTCTCTGGTGGTGAAACTAACAGTCTAAATTCTTGATTAGCCATTGACTAACACTGTTTCTTTGTCAACTTTGGTGAAATGCATGATCAGTCTGATTGCATCTATAATGGTGGACGGACAGAGGATCTCCGGAGAGTCATTGACCATATTCATGGTCAATATCCTGAAGCTCCTCTATATGCTGTTGGAACTAGCATTGGTGCCAATATTCTGGTATATACTTCAGCTTATATTTCTTTATCTTTTTATTAGCTTATTGAGTATATTTAAATATGAAGGTTTGAATTCCCATTTAGATGATAATTTTTTTCTCATTTTCCACTTCTCAATTTGCTGTTAGGCGATTCTGCTTGCATGTTTTAACGCTGTCAATGCTTTTTGAAAGTGATACCCCTTGGCACACCTCTGTTCTTTGGTGTCTATTAGAAAGAGCATACTATTTTTTAGCGTACTGGATTTTCTAATATAAGAGATGCCTCCACAAATGGCCATGAACTATTTCCCTGTAGCTAGTAAACTTGTAGAAAGTCAATTTAAGCACTCTGTGGTGTGACAACCAATCCAAAAAGACAGGCTTTACCTGAGAGCTAGTTTTCGTGATGGCACTACTTGCTTTGTACCAATCCTTTGATTTGTTATGTGGTGTAATATAATTTATATCCTTGGTATTGTAATTTAGTTCGTAGGTGTATATTTGTATCCTAATAACATGGACTAATGGAATAATTTTTCTAGATAAAATATCTTGGAGAGGATGGGGTTAACACTCCTATTGTTGGAGCTGCAGCTGTCTGCAGTCCTTGGGATATCTTGGTTAGTATTTTTACTTATATCTCTATCTCTTGATGTCATTTACTTTTTTTTTTTAATAATTTTAAGGAAGGTATATGTCTTTTCTTTATATATGTTATAGTATATCATATTATTCATTACAAAGAAGAAGAGAATCCGAATGCCCTTATTACTTCTATAGAGACTAGATTTCGCTTTACGGATCACCATTGAATAGGGCCCAAAGGGGCCAAGGCCCATAGCCTGATAGATTCATGCCCAATCTGTGAGAACCAGACCTGTAGGCTAATAGAACCAGGCCCGAAGACTTACAATTACATAAATTCTTTATTCAGTCACACGATTATGAGCAATTGAGCCCAAGACCTACTATTTAGAGTATGGTGTCTTGACCAAGTGAGTTAACACTGGTTGACCTTGGTGTCATTTACTTAATTCTGTTAAAACACAATAAACAAACCCTGGAAAATATTGGAATTTCCTTGTCCTTAATTATTTAGCTTTTATTAGTTCTAACATTTATTGATAATTAATAGTTGCCAACTCAAAGTTTAAAGACCCATAAATCCTATTGTAGTTGTTCATTCCGTTATTTGCAGTTCATTCTGTTGTTTGCAGACTCATCTAAAGGCTTCTGTGCAGATGTGTGACAGGTTCATTACTCGCAGGCTTGTTCAGAAATTTTATGATATAGTGTTAAGAATTGGCCTACAACGTTATGCACAATCGTATGTCTTCGTTCTGGAAAACTTCGACTCAAATTTTTGATATAATGCTTGTGATTTACTTTAAAAAATGCTCCTATAGAAAATGTTACTCAATTGCTCTACAGCTCTGATTTTGTTTTACACCATAAAATTTCCTCTTTTAGATTGTATTAACTTGACATAATTCATGTTTTTCTGTAGGCATAAATCTATCTTGGCTCATCTTGTGAATTGGGAAGCCATTGAAACGGTACTTTTCACTTATTAAACTTTACCTATAAGCATCTCAGTGAACATAAGCAGATTTCATGGATATAAATGAAGTTACAGCAAGCATAAACAAATAACATGGTCATCTCCTTTTTGTCTTGACAGGCCCGTTCTGTCCGGGACGTTGACAACCATTTCACTCGTGTCCTTGGAAAGTTTGAGGTAACAACCTTCATCCTTATGGTCTCATTAGATAAAGATTATTTATTTACCAGAACTTTGATGACTATTTCCAGCATTCAAGTGCGCTAAAAATGTTTGTCAATTTTACCCGCTGATTAATTTTAATGATTATATTGTTTCCTAGACTGTGGATGCCTATTACAGGCATTCAAGTTGTATTCATTTTTTGGGAAATGTATCGGTGCCTCTCCTCTGCATTAGTGCCTTAGATGATCCGGTTTGCACCAGAGAAGCCATTCCATGGGATGAATGCAGGTAGGTCCTGGTAACATGATCAAACAATCGCCTTTTCTTGAAGTTTTCCTTCTATTCTTGCATTCACTCAAGCCATGTAGATGCAAAGTTTGTTATACTATTCACAAAAAGTCCTAATGAAATTTATGGAAATGAGATGCATGCCATTTGTTTCATTCATCTTTGGGGCAAATGAAAACAGTAATCATCTTTATTAGTGTACTCTATTGTACTCTATTTGTTTGCATTCACATGAATCCTAGGTGGGATGTCATTGACCATTGATCAATGTTATTTATAAACAGAAATTTGTTATAATATTCACCTAATATCTTTAATAGATTTATAGAAATTTCTGTTTACTACATAGTACAGTCAAAAGAAATGCAACTCTGTCAATCTTTGAGAAACTAATGTGTTGTACTCATTTATAGGGGAAATGAAAACATTATCCTTGCTACCACACAGCATGGGGGACACCTAGCTTTTTACGAAGGGTTAACTGCTAAAAGCTTGTGGTAAGTTCTCTTTTTCCTTATTGGCATCTCCAATGGCACATTTACTTCCCTTCCCTTTTTAATTACTGTTTTTTAATTTTAATCTCTTATAGCAATTCATCATGGTTTGTGTGTGTGTTTTCTAGGCCCATCTCATTGGGTAGTGTGTACCCACGAGCCTATTAGTCTCGTTAATCAAACAATATAAGTATTCCTGGTATTCATTATCTCTGACTTTGTTTTGTAGATTTGTGATATTCATTCTTGAAATTTGATTATATTAACATGAGATGAGCGAACTAAAACATCCATCAGTAACTAAGCTTTGTCCAATGACATGTGACACGGTATTTTGAGTTTACACAGAGAGATTCTTTTCTATTAGTCGTTAACATGTGAAAATTACATATTTTGATTAAGCATGGCTGTCCTTTCTGTAAACATTACTCGGTTTACTTGCAGGTGGGTGAGGGCTGTTAATGTGTTTTTGGATGTCCTGAACACTAGTCCATTTGCAAAAAGAGGAAAGGTGCGAAATTTTCAACGTGCTTAAACACTTACATTAACATATATTTTATGCAGAGGTTTATAGAATTATATTGCAGATTAATTACAAAATGAAGGGATTTTATTGGCTCACTTATAATTGTTAGCTCGAGGCAAATAATATATGACTTATCTATTTGGTTTTGCAGGTGCAAGAGTCTTCATTGGTTACTGCAGTAGAATCTTCAGTTGATCGGGCGCCTTATATAAACGTCGCAGAAAATGGAATGGTGGCCGCTGTAGGCACTGTGGCATCAGACAATGTGATAGCAGACACACCAAGTGAACCCGTTGCTCAAATTAAGAAAGACGGGGACACTCATGTGGATAGAGAAAAGACTGATTCTACGACCCTTCCCGGAATTGATTTCATTCAGCCGTACGTGTTTGTTCCCATAAGAAGACATATGAATCAGCTTTCACGGCGCAGCAGGATTTCGATCTGGTTACTAGCATGTATTGCCATCACAACTACTTGGCCACTGGTGGATTCTGCTCTTATATTGTTCTTCAAAAGGAAGTTCAGAAGCTTCAGACCTACGGCATTGCTTAGAAGAAAGAAAACCTTTTGAGGTAATCATAATTAAATCATTGTATTCAATAATTGGGACAAATTGCGATTATAGCCGCAATTAGCAATTGAGCCATGTATTCGATTTGTTGAAAAATTGAATGCTCTTTATTTGAATGAATAAAACTATATAAGAAATAGGGCCTTATATAAGTATAAGACTAATATAAATATGGAATCTAATTCCACTCATAATTTCTAAGACTATACAAGGAATAGAGCCTTATATAAGTATAGGAATAAGATAAATATGAAATCTAAATCTACTCATAATAACAATGATATGTGTACAACCAATTACATAACCAAGTGTATTTAGAAAAACACAAAGGGTAGAAAATGAATAAATTGTTTTTCAAATACACATAGTTGTGCAATTGGTTGTACAGACATCATTTTTCTACTCATAATTATATTGATTGTTGATCGGTGGTAAACACACACGTAACACAAGCGCACGTATCTTTCAAGTAGTTTAAAATGTATCGATCCCACGATGACTTAATACTTATGCTATTAATTTATGAAGTCAAATTTTTATGAGTATCTAATTGATTGATTGTTGGTTGGATGATGATTGTTTACTAAAGACAAGTAAATAAAACAGTGCGAAAGTAAATTCAAGGAAAAATCAATATTATAAAACTATCTAGGGTTGTGAATCCTTCCAATATCTTTTAAAGATGAAGTGATTATCTCATGTTTGTGCAATATATCTGTTTATTAACCTAGAATACGAAGTTATGCAAAAGCCTCTTCCGATGGTCAGATGCAAACACCCAAAGTAACCTAATTAATTATATTTCTATGTTAATTAAGAAACTCTGAATTCACCAAGTTTAAGTTCCAATTATGGCTACCCCCGCCCGACAGATATATTCATATCATGTAAGGAAATCTACCTTAAGTGAAATTTACCCAATGTGAGATCGTGAGCTATTGAGTCTATGGCTAAACCTAAAATCTTTTTTCCAAGTTCATTTTAAGTTTACCAAATCAATCTTATTAGTGATCAGTTAACAAGAAGCATTAAGTCTAAGATTCAATAAATAAACCAATATATTACTCGAAACATAAATTAACCAACTTATGTTTTGGCTAAACCTAAAATCTTTTTTCCAAGTTTATGTTTGTGCAATATATCTGTTTATTAACCTCGAATACGAAGTTATGCAAAATCCTCTTCCGATGGTCAGATGCAAACACCCAAAGTAACCCAATTAATTATATTTCTATGTTAATTAAGAAACTCTGAATTCACCAAGTTTAAGTTCCAATTATGGCTACCCCCGCCCGACAGATATATTCATATCATGTAAGGAAATCTACCTTAAGTGAAATTTACCCAATGTGAGATCGTGAGCTATTGAGTCTATGGCTAAACCTAAAATCTTTTTTCCAAGTTCATTTTAAGTTTACCAAATCAATCTTATTAGTGATCAGTTAACAAGAAGCATTAAGTCTAAGATTCAATAAATAAACCAATATATTACCCAAAACATAAATTAACCAACTTATAAACCGGTGATATTGGAATTCATCGCAACCCTAGATAATGTATTTAGTTACAACCCATATCTAGGATTATTAAAAACTTAAATAAAGGAAATGACATAAAATAAACTTGAATATTAAAAGGTAAAATAAAACAATGAAATAAAATGATGGGGTTACAGGATCTACTTTTATTACTTCTAATTTAGAAATCTCCTATATTATAATATATAAATTTACATGACATTACCAACCGACCATATAAGCGGTATCCTGATTAAGTCAGAGTTTTGATTAATTCCAACCGACCAAAAAGGCGGTATCCAATTAAGTCAGGTTAAAATAAATTTAATTAAGTCCAACCAACTGTTAGTGTCCTAGATATGCCCAAGGATCCTAAACAAGATTTATGTGTGAATAAAATCAAAGAAAGTTGCGGAAGACTTTCTTGAATGTTGAGGAATTTCAAAAATTTCTCATTGAATGTTGAGGCTCCAAGCTTTGTAGAGTGTTTCCAACACTTGGGTGAGTTTCCCTAACACCTCATTCAACTCCTTAAGTGCTAGCTTGGATGAAATTTTACAACAAGATTTCAAGAACAAAGGGAGAGGGTTCACGGTTTTGGCTAGAAGAGAGAAGATGAATAGTGTTGTTTCCAAAACAATTAGTTTCTAAAACTTAGTGGACTTGGTTTGTGTGTTGGTTTAATACATCCAATTTATTAATGCCAACAACTTCCATCAAGTGTCAAACAATTGGTGTAAGTCTTGGGGTCCCACCACTTTAAATTCCAAATTAAAGTTGGCTTGTCCAACACACAACTTAGCTTTGGGCCCGGGTTCGTTTAATCCAATTAAACGAATTTCCCGTCGCGACGTAATTAAATCCAATTTTATTAAATAATAATGCCTAGCAAAATTATTACGAAAGTCGCTTACAAATTAATTCCAAATTAATTCGTTCGCTTGAATTAAAATTCAATTTTAATTCCGTATTGAAATCCAATTTCAATTAATATATCCGATATATTATTTTAGCCCAATTAAATAAATTAAATAGAAAAATCAAATTTAACTATTAAATTTATTTTACCGATTAATTCCAAATTAATTGCGTTCTCTATTCTAGACAAATTTAATCCCAAATAAATTTTTGTCGTAATTAATCCCAGATTAATTTTCTCTCTCATAATTAATCCCAGATTAATTCTGTTCGAGTCAAATGTCATCGGTGAATCTTTGGGAAGCGACCCAAGAGATCCCTGGATATGTTGGCAGTAAATACGGTCATCGGACTATCCGAACATGTGCGTACCCGATATCACGTTCTTACCGATTTACAAGACATGGTTGGCTTCTAGCAAAACACCGTGCCTACCCAATTCTCCAGAAATATTCAACGAGGAATATATAATCTTTATCAGGCGTAGTATACAATGTATTGCGTATTACGATCCAGTATCGAATGTCACATGCTAGGCCCGGGGCTGGAATTGTGTCTGCCCCGTACGAAGCATATATCGGATCACTAGCAACTAGTTTCTGTAATCGGATAATCATGACCTAGTCATATTATCCCGATAGTTGCAGCATTTAAGAGTACTAGTTCTGTATCCCTGCGTGATCATCATCTCCATATGACTGAAGTGATACTTCCATCTTGACATCACACCCAATACACTACGATTCTCAGTATACCCAGAAGAGGCGTATACAGAACCCGTTAAAGCTCCGGACGACCAAAACCAAAGTATACTAATTGTTGCAAGTATTAGCGATGCAAGTCTAAGGTTAAGACCACATACACCTACCCTGATTTGGATTCCCATAGACACATAATCATACTACCAATGAGACTCTGAGGGGTCTATTTAGAGCGAAGCTGTTCCCGGTCCAACGGCTAACAGAACCTCCTATCACACTTGCATAAGTATCCAATACTTAAATATATGAGAACTATGTCGTTAAGCTTCCACAACGCGCACACGTGTAATACTAGCCTATTTCGCATTATCGATGTCCAGTCTCGATAATACTACGACTAGGGATATTTAATGATTAAACCTTTCGTGGATTAATACGGTCTCATATCTTATTAATCCAGTACTAATCATATGGACTTTTATAATTTATATATCCAAGTAATCCAATTATAAAATGATAAAAGAGCAATTTCCTTTGTCACATAGTTAATTTGTACAAAAACACCATGTTTTTTACAAATAGTGATGTTATGGGTCATAATTGTCCAACAATCTCCCACTTGGCCTATAGCCAATCACTCAAGTGTCCAACACTTGAACTATGTACGGGTCGCTCAAACTTTTATTGAGATATAGCTTTCGTCAACGGATATGCTAGGTTATCATATGAAACAATCTTTTCGATCTTTACATCGCCACGATGTACGATCTCACAAATCAGATGAAACCGTCAAAGTACATACTTGGATCATTGATGAGACCGTAATTCCTTAGCTTGTGATGTAGCCCAACTCAGTTGTTAATAGAACTACTCCTAATCCAATTAGGAATTTTATAGATCCAAAATGCTTCTTTTACTGCCTCAGCCGTAACAATGTATTCCGCTTTTGTTGTTGAATCGACAACAATATCTTGCTTGGAAGATTTCCAGCTCACTGTTTCGTTATTCAAACAAAATAAGTACCCTTAATGCGACTTTCAGTCGTCTTTTCGGTTTGGAAACTTGCATTGGTGAACCCAGTCACCTCAAGTTCTCATTCTCCATATACTAAGAAAGCATCCTTAGTTCGTCTAAGATACTAAAGGATGTTCTTAACATCAATCCAGTGACCATCACCTGGATCAGCCTGATAGTGACTGCAGATGCTCAAAGCATATGAGATACCAGGTCGCGTACATGTCATGGCATACATGATCGATCCGACTGCTTAAGCGATCAGGATCCGATTCATTGCATCTCTCTCATCTTGAGTTTTAAGACACATGTCCTTAGATAGAGAGACGCCATGTGACACCGGAAGCAGCCCATTCTAGGACTAATCCATGTCGAATCTCTTCAACATTGTCAATGTACGAGTTCTCAGAGAGTGCCAACAACTTTTAGATCTATCCCGATAGATAATTATTCCTAGAATAAAGGTTGCCTCTCCCAAGTATTTCTATGGAGAATTTTAATGAAAGCCAAGATTTCACCGATTTTAATATGGGAATGTCATTGCTAAGAAGCAATACATCATCAACGTATAGGACAATCAATGTCAGTGCGCTCCCACTAACCTTCTTATATACAAAAGAATCATCATCGTTTTGAATGAAACCATATTGTAATATGATCTCATCAAAACGTTGGTTTCAAGAACGCAATGTTTGCTTCAATCCATAAATGGATCGATTTAACTTGCAAACCTTGTTTGCATGTTTTGGCACGACAAAACCGTCAGGCTATTGTATATAAACATCCTCCAAAAGGTTTTCATTAAGGAAAGCGGTTTTGACGTCCATCTGCTATATTTCATAATCGAAATATGCAACATTAGTAAGCATTATCCGAATGGATTTAATCATGGCAACGGGTAAAAGGTTTTGTCGTAATCAACACCATGTTGATGACGATACCCTTTCGCTACAAGCCTAGCTTTGTACATTTGTTTGTTGCCATCCATGTCTGTCTTCACCATGAAGACTCATTTGCTACCAATAGGCACAATGCCTTCTGGTACATCAACCAGTGTCCAAACTTGGTTGTATACATGGAATCCATTTCTGACTTCATGGCACCTTGCGATGAAGCGGAGTTGATACATTGTTTCGCTACCTCATACGTAGCCGGTTTATTATTTCCACAATCTTCTAATACACAAGAACCGCATAGGTCGGAGAGAGTCAAAAAACAACCTAAGAGGTATGGGTTTCTGATATCACATCATGTAGATATTAATCTTATTGAGGAATATAAACCAGCTACGTATGAGGAAACGATACAGGGTATCGACTCCGCTTTATGGCAAGAGGACATGAAGTCCGATATGGATTCCATGTATACAACCAAGTTTGGACACTGGTTGATGTACCAAAAGGCATTGTGCCTATTGGTAGCAAATGGATCTTCATGGTGAAGACATATATGGATGACAACAAACAAACGTACAAAGCTAGGTTTGTAACGAAAGGGTATCGTCATCAACATGGTGTTGATTACGACGAAACCTTTTACCCATTGCAATTTTTAAATTCATTCGGATAATGCTTGCTATTACTGCATATTTCGATTACGAAATATGGCAGATGGACATCAAAATCGCTTTCCTTAACGGAAAAATTTTTGGAGGATGTTTATATACAACAGCCTGACGGTTTTGTCGTGCCAAAACATGCAAACAAGGTTTGCAAGTTAAATCGATTCATTTATGGATTGAAGCAAACATTGTGTTCTTGGAACCAACGTTTTGATGAGATCACAATGGTATATGGTTTAATTCAAAACGATGATGATTCTTGTGTATATAAGAAGGTTAGTGGGAGCGCACTGACATTGATTATCTGTAGACACTGCATTTTTTGCATAAAACCCAATGATGAGCCTCGTATGGAGGCACTACCCTATAAGTTACGGAAGTCGCGGGAAACAGAAGTCGGAAAGGAAAAATTTAAAAATAAATACATCAAAAAATTTAACTCGCTAATTAGCCTCGGGTTCGCCCGATTAATCTATGTTTTAAAATATTAAGCCTCGGCCCAAAACCCCCGCACCCATCCAAAGCCCATTTCTCCTAAGCCAAATCCAAATAATTAAAACATTTAAAACACATGTCACAAATTAAATTAAATCCAATCAAATCCAATTAAATTAAATTAAATCCAATTAAAATCAAATCAAATCCCCACCAAATCACCTTCCTAATTACCAAAGATTTAAATCCAATCTAAATAAATCACCTACCAATTTAAAGATATTCCCCCACCAAAAAATCACAAGATCACTTCCTTAAATAATTAAATTAAATACATCCCTTTTGCATGATTTATTCCCATACTTAGAAACCCTAGCAAGCACATCCCTAACCCTAGCTCATCACTATAAAAAACAAAACATAACCAACCATAAGTCTCCCTTCCTTTTTCCCACAACCACTCGGCAGCCCTCCATCACAATCAACCAAAAATAAAAATAAACCTTAACGCCACCACCTTCTCTCTCTCACCCGAAGACAAAACCAAACCCTAGCTCTCCACTCTCTCTCTCGCCTCTCATCAACCCACAAACTTAAACACCACTTACAGGCACAACACAAAAGGAAATCAACAAACCCTAACATTCACCCGGCTATTCTCTCAACCGACTCAGCCAACACACTTTCCAGCACACAAACGACGACACTTCACTCAGCCCACAAGCTACAAGCAAACCCACACACTCACCGACTAAGCCACCTCCACATTGAAGCAAGCCAATAATCCCTAAAGTCTGAGCCCCATAATCGAACAAACAAGACGCCTGACACTCAAACAGCAGCCCCCTTCACTGACCGACATAGCCCACTAAATAAACACACACACTACCTGCAGCCCTCCACGTGAAGAGATAAGTACCCTGCCAAAACCGAACACAAGCAGCCCATTACCCCACTGAAATAACACCCCAAAATAGTGAGAAACCAGTCCAAATATCACCCTAGAACAGTCCCTAAATAACCACCCGAAGCAGCAGCAAAAAAGTCTCCAAAATAGTGAAGAAAACTGCAGTCCAAAACACTGAATAAACAGTGGAAACAACAGCCCAAAATGGTGGAAATATCGAACCAGTGAACCAGAAAAGTTGCAGAACATTAACCCTTCCGACGATGACGTAACACACTCCCGGGAAGCGATTTAAAAGGTAAGACCTGGGGGCACCCTTTATTATATTTTATTTTGTTATCCCGGACGCGGCATGCTTGGTTGGACGTGGAATACATCCAACTGGGCATGCGAAGTCCTATATTAAAAACAGCAAAACTATTGGTCACATCTCTTTAATATTCCACATTTATCTTTATTTATATTTCGTACTTAGCTTACCATTTATCGCTTCTGTTATTTATTGTTTATTCATCACATGCATTATCATATTTCATGTATATATTGGGTTAATGATTGCGTTATGGTAAATGGTCGGTGCTATCTCTCACGGTATATCGGATGGAAATCCAGACGTAAATTCCGTAGCCGAATCTGAATGGACAATAGTGCGGTCTGTACTTGGGATACAACTCCACGTACCACTTGAGAAACGTTTAAGCACATGTTTCATTTTGTTATCTAAATCTATGTTTATTGTTCCGTTATTAATTTTCTATGCATTGTCTTTTTGTTGATGTATTGTTACTTGATGCGCATAGGCTAATCATGTGAGTTAAAGGTCTTCTATTCGAGGGAAATGCCTAAAGGCTACCTTTACCACAATATTTTGCTGCACCGGACGAAGTACATTTGATTGAATGTGAGATATGTTTAATCGGGCATACGAGGTCCCATATTATTTATTTGTTTATTCATGCATTGTAATCTAGTGCGCATGGGCTAATCATGTCAGATTAAAGGTCCTTCATTGGAGGGATACAAAGCCTAAATGCTACCTTTACCACAATGTTTTGTCACGCCGAACGAAGTACGTTTGATTGAACGTGAAATATGTTCAATTGGGCCTACGAGATCCTATATTATGTATTTGTTTATTCACGCGTGTGTTTGTGTCATTTCAGATACCATTTTGGTAATCTCGTTCGAACGCATTTCTGAACGCTACACGAACGTATGCATTCTGCCTCAGTCCGTTCGAACGTATTTACGAACGCTACTCGAATGCCAAAAACCGTGAACCCTCTCTCTTTGTTCTTGAAATTTTGTTACAAAATTTCATCCAAGCTAGCACTTAAAGAGTCAAAGAAAGGTGATAGGGAAACTCACCCATGAGTTTAGAACTCAACGATTAAGCTTGGAGCCTCTACGTCCATGAAAGTTTCAAACTTCTTTACAGATCAATGTAAGTCCTCCGCAACTTATTTTTGGTTTTATTCACACTAGAATCACGCTTAGAGATCCCGTGGTATGTCTGGGACACTAACAATACCTCGTTCGATAATAAATAAACGTAAGCTTAAGATGGAAGATCGAAAAACCTTACTTAGTAAATCATTGTTGCGATCTTCTTACTCGTCTCCGTTGGGCCTGGTTCACTTAACATGTTCTCATTTTCTTCGAGGAGGAGCTTCTTGATTGACTTCGAGAGGCTTGAAGGGTCTGATATTGCACTCGACCCATGTGGGATTTTCAAAATCACATTCTCCGGGTTCTCTTTAATTTCCGCCACCTTCCTCTTCTTCGAAGCGAAAATCATCTCCATAGATCGTGAGGGTGCAACTGCTCTCCCAGCCGATACTACATCCTTTGGAACAGACGCCTCAATTTCTGCGATCTCTGGATCCTTCCCATTGGCCCTCTTGCTTTTTCTCTTGTTCTTGATTTCCTCGTATGAATGCACTTTGAATCGACCTGACATGATATCATTTGCACATAAAATCTTATGGGGGTTAATGATTTCGAAAAAAATAACTTCCCAAACGTCAATTCACACGACTAAGTAAACAAAATGACATCCAATATGTGTTTAAAAAGGGCCAATGGGATACCTTCTGGATCAAAAATTCTTTCCACAATGGAGTTGACCTTAACCTTTTTCCCCTAAAATAAGTTTCCAATTCCTTTCAGGAGCAGACAGGCTAATGATAAGTTTGGTATTAGAGACCACTCGCTCGGTAGTCTCAAATGACCTGTTGAGTTGTAGGCCTACAAGAAGAAGCATACGTAAGTTTAAGACTTTTAAGAACTGAATGATAGATGAGGTAGAAGTCATTCACTCGACGGACTCCAGTGTTCAGGGATTTGGCCAATTCCAGCCGGCCAAAAAACAACATCTCCTCTTACAATGAATTAAAACTTCTACCACTCTCCCCTATCATTCAATGGAAGCCCCAAGATTAGGTGCTCTATTTTCTGGCAAAGAAATAAAGTATACCTCATCTTTTCGGTCAAGTGCTCCTTTAAATAATAAGTATACAACAATTCCCTCACCCCAAACTCCATCGCCAGTTCAAATGACAAACCCTCAATCGACATCAGAATTCTCCATGCATTTGGCATTAACTGTGAAGGAGTAATTCTGTAGTGATTCAACACTTCTCATACTAATGTGGGTATCGGGAACCAGAACCCGTCAACAAAGGGTCACTCGTAAAACCCAATCCACCCGTGAACTCTGTAGTTTATCATCTCATTCGATGCGGAGATCCTAACTTCAATAGATTTGGGAAACCTATATTTCAACTTCATCTCCCTCACCGACCTTTTAGTAACTCAACTGGCCGAGTTTTTGGTTAGAATATTCATAGGCTAACTTGTGCTTGGAATCCCACTCGACTCTACACTGGCTGGCACAATCCTAAGCGGCATTGCCTCGGTGGGGATTCCTAAAGGTGGTTCTACTATTGTTATGGTTCCTACCCCACTGATGCCCCCATGGGACCACATGCCTCATCATCACTCGACCCACTCGAAGATGTTCTTACAGGCTATCCGATATACCTATCTATTTGTGTAGGAAGCGCTTTCCTCACGCAGCGGAAACGGTTTGGGCACACGGATCGGAATTGAAAAATTTTTCTGCCCTTCTCATTTGAATGCCGAATGCTACTTCCACCATCACTGAAATTTTTCTTCAGTTTTAGACAAAATTCCAGCCCCGAAATAGTCCCCGAACAGCTGGACAAAAATTGGACTGTTTTGGACTCGATTCGCGCCCAAACGCACTGCAGAAACAGCCCCTAAAATGCGTGGACTATGGTTGTGTTTTGGTTCTGACTTTTCACTTGAAAACAGGCCCAACACAGCCCAAAAACATCATAAAATATTCCCCAAAAAAATTGGATTAAAACGAAACCAAAACGAGTTCCGTTTCACCAAGTATAGGGGCGGCAATGAGTAAAAATAATGCTCACTGCCGTGAACAATAAGAAAGAGATGAAGTGGATGATTTGTTCGACACCACAAAGTCTTCCGAACTATATCTCGTTACCAACGGAAATTTGTGTGGGCAAGACTCACAAAATCAATCCCTAAACTATTTAGAGATGAATGTCACAAACAACTTTTGTTATTTTTATTTTTTTTTCTTTTGTTCTTCTTTGGTTTTCTCAACAACTTGCGAGGATTTGGAGAAGAAGAAGATGGAGGCCAGGGTTAGAATGAAAGGCTTAGGCAAAAATGAAAAATCAATCTTTTTTTTATACATAAGGTTATTTGTTTCCAAAACAAACAAAACCCTTCCCCTTATTCACCTCCAAAAAATCTGAATATTAATTAAGATCTTAATTAAATATTCCAAATTATTAACACCGATTTATTCCACTAAAAATCTGAGGTTGCACTCTCGTTGCCGCATATGATATATTAAGTCGAACCAAGTCGGTGTCCATCGATATAGTCACTACATATGAATTGACCCTTCACGAGTATCTCGTAATTAGAGCCGAATCATAATATCCGTTATACCCCTCTAATTATTTATATCTTAAGTACCATTGATTCTCTAATGAACGATTTATTCATAACTATTATGAATTTTAATCTTTCTATTCGTAATAAAAAGACTTGAGCGCTCAAACCGTTCAAGTACCGAATCAACTCTTAAGAAAGATACTCCTCTACTTCTCGCGAGAAGGAGTGAACTCCATATCTATGTAAAACATTCCCAGTTACACAAAAGACCATGCCCTCAAAGTACGTAGCTTTTGGTCGGGACTGCTACACCAACCTCACCTTTGTAAATCAAAGGACATAGCCTGCCATGCAGGAGTTCGTAGTACACTCAGGATTAAGATCAATCCATATATGACCATCTAGTAGATCGAAATGACTTTCTTTGTTTAACAGATATTAAAAGAATGTCATTTCCATTTGGGTCCAGTCTATATGATCACATCATACAAGGTGGCTTCTTTCTCATGTCTCTACATGGACGATCCCGGATCAAGGTCACCATACAAATTTAGAATAGACCATAGATATAGATAAACCACAAACAAAGTAACCGCTTTGTTTGCTATCTATGGACTATTTAAGATTACTAATTTCAGACTTAAATCCTCTTGTGTATGACACTCATACACTAAGTCTGAAGGTACATAAGTAATCTAGGGTATTCAAGATAATTTATAATATGCGAATATTAAACAAACACTTTGATAAATGAATAATGCATCATTTTATTTCAAAACTCATAAAGCCGTTTATATTACACGTAGCTCTAGGTTAAACATCCCAACAATCTCCCACTTGCACTAGAGTAAATGGGACATGTCACGTAATCTTAGACCATCTAGGTGACCTTCAAACACTTTAGCTGACAAGGTCTTTGTAAATGGATCAGCCAGGTTCTCTGCGGATGCAATCTTTGTGACGATAACGTCTCCTCTCTGCACTATCTCCCTGATGAGATGATATTTCCTCTCTATATGCTTTCCCCTCTTGTGGCTTCTTAGTTCTTTGGAGTTTGCCACTGCACCACTATTATCGCAATAAAGTGTGAGTGGTCTATCCATATCTGGAACAACTTCCAGGTCTCCCAAGAATTTACGGAGCCAGACTCTTTCCTTAGTTGCTTCACAAGCTGCTACATATTCAGCCTCCATGATGGAGTCAGCAATGCAAGATTGCTTTATACTCCGCCATACTATAGCCTCACCACCTAAGGTAAACACTGATCTAGAAGTTGATTTCCTAGAATCGACATCTGTCTGAAAATCAGAGTCAGTATATCCACTTAGGATCATATCCTCACCAGAATACAGAAGCATAAAATCTTCTCGTTCTCTTAAGATATTAGAGAATGTGTTTAACAGCCACCCAATGATCCAATCCTGGGTTCGACTGAAACCTACTAACTACTCCCACTGTAAAACAGATGTCTGGTCTCGTGCATAACATAGCATAAATGAGACTACCAACTACTGAGGCATATGGGATATGTCTCATTTCCTCAACATCTTGAGGTGTCTTAGGAGACTTTTTCTTTGACAAATGAATTCCATGCCGATAAGGCAGATTGCTTTTCTTGGAATTGTACATCCCAAATCGCACAAGGCTCTTGTCGATATAGGATGCCTGAGACATAGCTAACAGTCAATTCTTGCGATCCCGAAGTATCTGAATCCCAAGAACATAACTGGCCTCTTCCAAATCTTTCATTTGGAATTGGTTAGCTAGCCAGGTTTTCACATCCGATAATATCTTTACATCATTCCCAATGAGTAAAATATCATCGACGTATAAAACAAGAAAAACCACATTCCCGTCAATGACATGCTTGTATACACAAGGCTCATCAACATTCTGCTCAAAATCATAAGACTTGATCGTGGTATCAAATCTTATATTCCAAGATCGAGATGCCTGCTTAAGTCCATAAATAGACCTTTGCAGCTTGCAAACCTTTTGCTCTTGACCTTGGGCTATGAACCCCTCTGGTTGTATCATATAGATACTCTCATCAAGATTGCCATTCAAGAATGCAGTCTTGACATCCATTTGCCAAATTTCATAGTCATAATATGTGGCAATGGATAGAAGAGTGCGGATGGATTTGAGCGTGGCTACTGGAGAGAAAGTTTCCTCATAGTCAACTCGTTCTTTCTGGGTATAACCCTTAGCCACTAGCCTAGCCTTGAAAGTCAGTACCTTCCCATATGCTCCAATCTTCCTCTTGTAGATCCACTTGAAACCTATGGGTTTCACCCCATCAGGTTAGTCTACAAGTTCCCAGACCGAGTTGGAGTATATAGACTCCATCTCTAGGTTCATGGCTTTGAGCCATTCCTCTTTATCAGAATCATCCATTGCACTATGATAGGTCAATGGATCATCTATACCATCAATGGATGTGACAACTTGTGCCTCTCCAACTCCAAGATAGCGATCATGTTTTCGTACAACCCTCCCACTATGCCTAGGTGGTAGATCATTCTGATGAGCTTGCATCTGACGCTCAGATGTCGAAGGATCTATGTATTTGTCAACTGTCATTGACGATGGTGTGCTGGTCAAACCAGTAAGTAACTCCTCGAGTAACACTTTACTTCGAGGTTTGAACTCCCTCATATAATCCTTTTCTAGAAACGTAGCGTTTGTCGATACAAACACTTTGTTATCATCAGGACTATAGAAGAATTCACCCATAGTCTCCTTAGGATAGCCTACAAATAGGCACACCTGAGAACGTGGCTCCAACTTTGTAGTCTTATTCTTCAGCACATGTGCTGGAAACCCCATATGCGGAAATGTCGTAAACTAGTTTTACGACCATTCCAAAACTCTAAGGGAGTCTTAGGAACAAACTTAAATGGAACTACATTAAGGATATGCATTGCAGTTTGCAGTGCATATCCCCAGAACGAACTAGGTAGTGAGCTATAACTAAACATAGATCTTATCATGTCTAGTAGGGTCCGATTTCTCCTATCTGTAACACCATTTTACTGTGGTGTTCCAGGTGCTGTGAGCTGGGATACTATCCCATGCTCAATTAAGAATTCCTCGAAATCTCTGTCAAGGTATTCTCCTCCACGATCTGATCGTAGAGTTTTGATTATTTTACCTAACTGGTTCTCAACCTCAGCATGATACTCTTTGAACTTTTCAAAAGTATCTGACTTGTGCTGCATTAGGTAAACATACTCCTATCTAGAATAATCGTCAATGAATGTGACGAAGTATTCATAACCACCTCGGGCTCTTACATTCATCGGTCCGCAAACGTCCGAATGTATTAGCTCAAGTGGTTGACTGGCTCTTATACCTTTTCCAGTAAAAGGTCTCTTGGTCATTTTTCCTTCTAAACAGGATTTGCAGACTGGTAAAGTTTCGAGCTTTAACTAGTTTAAGGCTCCATTCTTTATCAATCTCTCTATCCGGTCAAGGTTGATATGACCAAGTCTAAGATGCCATAGATATGTGTCATCGTGAGAAATCTTTGGTCGTTTAGTTTTAGGTTTCTCAACCTTAAATATTTCAACGTTGAGCAGTGACCTATGTGTTAATGGTCTTAACACATACAAGTTATTTTTTGTGTTTCCTGTGCATATGGTTAATCCGTTTCTACCAATAATAACTAAATTTCTATTAAAAGAAACTGAATAACCATCATCCAAAAGTTTAGAAATAGAAATCAAATTCCTGCGAAAACCAGGAATGAATAATACATTGTTCAAATTTAAATAACTGTTATTTGTAAAATTTAAACTAGAAACTCCCACTTCTCTTGCTGAAACGACATCCTCTGTCCTAGCCCTCATGGTGTAGTCACCTTCAGCAAGGTCCCTCCATGAGTAAAGTAGCTGCAAAGAAGAACAAACATGGTTAATAGCTCTAGAGTCAACAATCCAGGCGGATTTATCATCCTCCACTAATAGAGATTCGATATCGAGTAAATCATGTTTACCTGTCTCTTTTTTTCTCCTTCAGCTCAGCAAGGTATTTAGGACAATTCCTTTCCCAATGCCCATTCTTGTTGCAGTGGAAACATTTTCCTTTGGGCTTGGCATCATTGGAGCCTTTCTTGTTCTTCTTCTTCATGGGCTTTGCCTTAGCCTTACCAGTACTGTTCTTCTTCATCTTTGCAGATTTAGAAGACTCGGTAACATTTACCTCAGCACTGGACTTACGAGGATCCACAAGTATGGACTCGTAATGGGTGAGCTCATTAAGCAGTTGGGTAAAAAAAAGTCAACTTGATCATAACATAGTTGCTTTTAAACTAAAAGAAACTCTTCGGAAGAGTTTCCATAATCATGGTCACCTGGCTACGCTCGTCAATACGAGCTCATGGGTTTCAGCAGTGTTGAGATAGGTCATCATCCTCAAGACGTGCTCTCAGACTAATGTCCTATCTTTTATCCTAGCAGTCATCGCTGAGACCATGGCCTCATGATGTTGACGCTCCGAATGCTGCCTAAACATGCCCTGCAATGACTCTATCATCTGAGATGCTGAAGCCATAGGTTCATGCTTTGCAGCAAGAACCTCAGACATCCCTGCTAGCAAGTAGCAGCGGGCTTTCTCATTAGTTGTGACCCATTTCTGGTAGGTATCGCGCACAGCTTGGCCAACATTACTGGCCGGCTCGGGAGGACTCTCCTCCGTCAGGACAAACTTTAGATCTTCGCAGACTAGGATAACGTTCATGTTACTTTTCTACTTAACATAATTTTCTCCCGTTAATTTATCGTTTGAAAGTATGGAAATAATTGGAGATTTCATGGCTGAAAAATAAAATAAACATGCATTTAACATTCTTTCATCGCATATTAAAATCATCAAATAATTTTGGCATAAAATTAAACATGATGCATGAATCCATGAATAACGAATTAGAAACCTAATAGAATTGCTATGCCATGGAAATCTATCATCCCACAAGTAAGTGTCACCGTTGGGTAGGTCAAGTACTTACATGATAGATCGAGACAATCTCAGTCGATTAATATATGCGGGATTCGGGAATAACTCTTATTCCTATATTAAACAACTAACATTTCATTCGATCAAGGAATTTTATTAACAGTTAATTATTCATTTGTGAGTGTGACCCACCGTTTCGGGATTCTTGGACTTAACGAGTGAAGTGTCGCCGTAGGGTAGGTCAGTTCACAAGATACATCTAGAATCCCTATCCTCTCAGAATCCAAACCTGATATTGACCCAAAATGGACACCATCTGTAGGGGGACGAAAGCAAAGCCGTCTCGAGGCGCATTTTGAATCTCACATTTTCGGACTAACAACAGAGATCGTGGGATATACTGTCGTATATCCCTCTCCCGCTCACTATTTTAAAATTAAGGTTTCTATTTATAAAATATCTAATATTTTAATTTAACTAGTGTGAATAAATTTATGGCCGCTAAATCATAACTTTTATTTACACTAGTTCACCATTAGTGACCTAACCAATTTTAACTCTTAAAATTTATATCACTAATTATCCATTAGTCTCTACTATTTGTATTACTCAATTAAACTAATTTAATTAGAGTGATATTAGTGACATATTATATTTTAACTCTTAAAATATTAGAACACTAATAGGTTTAAAATTTTAGAATCCTAAAATGGTCAAGATTTATATTAAACTATTTAATTAATCTTAGTGCGTTATAAAATCCAAAGGTACATGGAATTGTATCCCGAGTGCAGACCATATTCGGATTCGGCTATGGAATTTATGTTCGGGTTTCCATCCTATATACCAATGAAATTTATTTTACACTTATTAAGCCCAATATATTAGAATTCAAATTTTAAGCCATAAAACTGATTAATCAAATTAATTATTTTTCCATGCATATCATAATCTAATTTAAACATTTTAAATCACATAAAATCATATTTCATGTCTATAATGACTATGCATCCAATGCATGTTATGGCATGTAAAATGCAAGAGTAGACACCCTTAGCTATATGACATGTTATTCAAACAATTCGAATTAAACAAACATGTAACATAAAAATATTTTGCATTGACCAAACTCTTATTTTTCATATACTAATCTAATTAGTACAAAAATACCCAAGGCATCCCTTGATCTTAAAATCACGCTCCAAGGTGGTGTTAGCTCCTTTTGCAACTTCGGTGCTCCAAATTACAACAATTGAAAATTTACATTGGAAAATCAAATTACAACATTTGTAAACAATGGCCTTATGGCCTTACATCTCAAAATAAAAAACCAACTAAAATATAAGAGCCGGAAAAATTTACGACCAATGCAAAATCCATTCATCACATGAAAAAAAATAATCATTCATCGTATGAATATTATATTATGCCTACTCATCTAAACATGCATATCAATATTTATAACTCATATAAACATATTTAAAACAGTAACTTTAAATGAAAAGAGAAGGGTTAAGAACACTTTTCAACATTGCTCTTGATTCCAATTGTAGGAAACGTTTTCCTTGCGCAGCGGAATCGGTTTAGGCACACAGATCGGACTTGAATTTTTTTTTTGCCCTACTCCTTTGAATGCCGAATGCTACTGCCACCTCCACTGAAATTTTGCTTCAGTTTTAGACAAAATTCCAGCCCAGAAACATTCCTCGAGCAGCCCCGAACAGTCGGACAAAAACTGGATTGTTTTGGACTCGATTCGCGCCCAAACGCACTGTAGAAACAGCCCCTGAAATGCATGGACTATGGCTATGTTTTAGTTCTGATTTTTCATTTGAAAACAGCCCCAACATAGCCCGAAAACATCACAAAATGTTCCCCAAAAAAATTGGATTAATACGAAACCAAAACGAGTTCTGTTTCACCAAGTATAGGGGCGGCAATGAGCAAAAATAATGCTCATTGCCGTGAACAATAAGAAGGAGATGAAGAGGATGATTTGTTCGACACCACAAATTCTTCCGAACTACATCTCATTACCAACGGAAACTTGTGTGGGCAAGACTCACAAAATCAATCCCTAAACTATTTAGAGATGAATGTCACACAACAACTTTTGTTATTTTAATTTTATTTTTCTTTTGTTCTTCTTTGGTTTTCTCAATAACTTGAGAGGATTTGGAGAAGAAGAAGATGGGGGCTAGATATAAATGAAAGGCTTAGGCAAAAAAGAAAAATCAATCTTCTTCTTATACCTAGGGTTCTTTGTTTCCAAAACAAACAAATCCCTTCCCCTTATTCACCTCCAAAATATCGTCCATGGCATAATTTTTTTATTAATTTTTGTGACAACAATATTAACTTTCCATAAAGCCAAAATTGTTACAAAAAAAAAAAGATTAATGCCATTATAGATTTGTAACTTCCAAAATTAAATCAAGGGTTTCCAAAACCCAATAATTAGAAATTACAACTTTAGCCTTATTAAATTATATCAAATAAAATTTAATTTAATTCATTTAATAATTATCATATAATTATTAAAACCATATATTAACTTTTAATATATTTTTCCAAGTGTGACAAATATTATTATTAATCATATTAATAATATTTATACATATGTGAGTATATAATTAGACTATCCAATTATACTAAATATGTTATAGTAAATCGAGCTAGCACGGGGATCAAATAGACCTACAGTTCCGAGCTCCAATAATCTCGAAATATTAATTAAGCTCTAATTAAATATTCTGAATTATTAACTCCGGGTTATTCCACTAAAAACCCGAAGTTGCACTATCGTTGTCGCAGATGATATATTAAGCCGAACCAAATCGGTGTCCATCGATATAGTCACTACATACGAATTGACCCTTCACGAGTATCTCGTAATTAGAGCCGGATCATAATATCCGTTGTACCCCTTTAATTATTTATACCTTAAGTACCATTGATTCTCTAATGAATAATTTATTCATAACCATTATGAATTTTAATCTTTCTATTCGTAATAGAAAGACTTGAGCGCTCAAACCGTTCAAGTACCGAATCAACCTTTAAGAAAGATACTCCTCTACTTTTCGCAAGAAGGAGTAAACTCCATATCTATGTAAAATATTCTCAGCTACACAACATACTATGCTCCCAAAGTACGTAGCTATTGGTCGGGACTGCTACACCAACCTCACCTTTGTAAATCAAAGACATAGCCTGCCATGCAGGAGTTCGTAGTACATTCAGGATTAAGATCAATCCATATATGACCATCTAGTAGATCAAAATGACTTTTTTTGTTTAACGGATATTAAAAGAATATCATTTCCATCTAGGTCCAGTCCTATAGATCACATCATACAAGGTGCCTCCATTCTCATGTCTCTATCTGAATGATCCCGGATCAAGGTCGCCATATAATTATAGAATGGACCATAACTATAGATAAACCACACAAAAGTACCCGTTTTGTTTGCTCTCTATGGACTATTTAAGATTACTAACTGCATACTTAAATTCTCTTATGTATGACACTCATACACTAAGTCTGAAGGTACGTAAGTAATCTAGGGTATTCAAGATTATTTATAATATGCGAATATTAAACAAACACTTTGATAAATGAATAATACATCATTTTATTCTAAAACACATAAAGCCGTTTACATTACACGTAGCTCTAGGGCATACATCCCAACAATTTGTGCATCAAGAGAATCATGCGAGTCCTCACTCGACATCATCCACAATAAGATTACAAACAATAAACATTCTATATTCTTACTTCATAAAGATTAAACTACCATAATCCTCAAACATAATTCATGTAAATTGACTACAATCTTAGAGATCAAATCACCTATTTTTCAATAAAATAAACTTGAATCTCTGCTATGAACATATGAAAATACTAAAGAACAAGGAGAGGGGAGTGAAGAGTGTGAGCTACCAAGGCTCACTTATACCTTCCATTTTGGCGCCTATATTTCCCGCCTAAAGATGCCTCGTAACCCCCGCTAGGGTTGAATAAATGAAGTCAGGCCCGAAATATTTATAAGCCCATTTTACGTTCAAGCAGACTAAGAGAGATCTATCTACCTCAGAGTCAATTGAAAGGGGTCGCGTCTTAGTGACATCCTGTTTATTTCCTTTTTGAATATCACATATCCCATACTATAAAGAAAAATGTATCCCGTGCAAGAAATTCCTACAATCCCATTCGACACGATAAGAAATAAACATATTATGTACCAATTAATAACCATATCAAAAGTCCATTCGACACGACAAGAAAGAAGGTTTGGCATCTGGTGGAAAGTCCATTCTACACGATATGAAAGAAGGTTCTGCATCTGGTGGAAAATCCATTCGACACGACATGAAAGGAGGTTCGGGCATCTAGCAGAAAGTTCACTCGATGCAACATGGAGCAAGATTTGGCTTTAGGTATATAGTCCAGTCAACATTATATGTTTGAGATTTGGCACTTGTTTAAAGATCCCATTCGAAACTATATATATGGTTATTGTCGAATGAGATCCTTCCTCTTTGTTCCAAACAATTTTCATAAAAACCTATAATATCTTATCATTCGGAAGGATAAATCCCCAAACATTGAGGAAGGATAATATCTTATCCTCTTTATTGTCGAAAATTGCTTGGAACAAAGAGGAAGGATCCCATTCGACACTATATATACGGTTATTGTCAAATGGGATCCTTCATCTTTGTTCCAAATAATTTTCACAAACACATATAATATCTTATCATACAGAAGGATAAATCCCCAAACAACATGAATTATTCCCCTGGTCTTTGGACCCGTAGTATGGGGATAAACCTGACCTTCATCTGATTTAGTCGACAATGAACATCTCCTCATGGCTCATGTAGAATCAAGTTCAAGACCTGGCCTTCATCAGGTCCAGACGACTTTGAATTCTCCCCTGGTCCATGGACCCGTAGTATGAGGATGATCCTGACCTTCATCTGGTTCAGTCAACTGGGAACATCCCTCCATGGCTCATGAAGAGTCAAGTTCAAGACCTGACCTTCATCAGGTCTGGACGACTTTGAATTCTCCCCTGGTCCTTTGACCCATAGTATGAGGATGATCCTGATCTTCATATGGTTCAGTCGATTGGGAACATCCCCCCATGGCTCATGTAGAATCAAGTTCAAGACCTGGATTTCATCAGGTCCAGACGACTTTGAATTCTCCCATGGTCCATGGACCCGAAGTATGGGGATGATCCTGACCTTCATCTAGTTCAGTTGACTGGGAACATCCCCCATGGCTCAAGTAGAGTCAAGTTTGATACATGACCTTCATCAGGTCCAGACGACTTTGAATTCTCCCATGGTCCTTTGACCCGTAGTATGAGGATGATCCTGACCTTTATCTGGTTCAGTCTACTGGGAACATCCCCTATAGCTCATGTCGAGTCAATATCAAAGACCTGGATAACTTGTTGTCCATAAATCATTGAAGACTCAACTATTCATCTGGCCAGTCGTATGGAGTATATCATGTACCCTCAACTAGTTTAGTCGACTGATGACATTCTCCAAGACCTAGCCCTTACTAACATTTACTCTTACAAACCCCGTTTCCTACGACGCGCTCTTCAAATACTCTCCAAGTCGAGGATTTCTTGACTTAGAGAGTAGGGGATAAACTATACGGGTCAAATTTGGGTCCGGGGGTAAAATCATCATTTTGCTTCCAGACGAGCAAGCATTGAAAACCCAAAGGCCCGACAACAATCACACATCACCCATCAATTTAAAGGACCTAAAACCCTCAGGGAAAGCCCATTTATAAGTTTATATTGGTCCAAGTGATTTCACAAGTCCATACCCAAGAAAATATCTGACCAAAACGGCAGTCAACGGTGATCAAGGTAAACTCTAACCTTGTTCTACCACCCATTTCCACCAATGACTTGGGTGTCGGAGTGCCTACGGCATCCACTACACCGGTGAGTAGGAACCCCTCGCTCACTATCTTTGTTTTACATAATCACTAGTGCCCATCATCCTTCAAATTCTCGATTGGAGGATAATATTATTTTGTTTTCTGCATGAGAAGTGATAACGACCCATGCTCTTGCAAAACTTTCTGTGCCGGAGCCATCAAATTGCAGCACCCGAGGGGGCCTTCTTAATTTTCTACACCTGAAGCTCTTGCTTATTTTTTATTTCTAAACAATGATGATCAACCCGAAAATCTACAATGACTTGTCCTTTAACAGACTTTTGAGGGAAATAAATAAAAGTGAATTCAGATAAGGCTAAAGACAATTTACCAATCCTCACAATGATCAATAGTTTGTTGAGTATGTATTTGATCATGTCTGACTGTGACACCACATAAACTTCAGAGGAAATTGATAAACACTAAAAAGTATAAATTTAATACAAAGAAAGTAATCATTTTAACTTATAGTTTCATTAATCCCCTTAATTTAGCACATTTGTGAAATAATAACTAAATTTATGTTTTTTATATTTTTATTGTGATCTTTATTTCTTATGTAGGTAAAATAATAACTTGGATGCATAACTAGAAAAATGAATGTGATATTTAGATTTTGGAGCCAAAAAACTTGAAAGAGCGTTCTAATAGAGTACAATTTCAGAAATTCTAACTTTGTGCAATTTTCGTATGTTGGCAATAAATTTTTTACTTCGATATCGGATTGGGAAGATTTCAGTTTCAGATGAAGAAGACTCAAATATCTACAACTTTGCCCTTATAAGATTTTCTAGTTATGATATTTTCAATGTCAAAATTGGTGAAGCAGTCAATGTGTGTTGCATGTAATTTTAATTATTAGAAAATAAAGTTAAAAATAAAAAGTAAAAAAGTAAAAAAAAAAAAAAATTGAAATGTTTGTGACAAATGTTTGCAAAATGATCAACAAAAATAAAAAAAAAAGTCAAAAAAGGAAAAAGAAAAAAATAAATTAGTAAAAGTATTATTTGTGTTTGATTTATAAAGTTTTAATTAATAATTGAGAGATGAGCACTTCTATTATAAATAGAGGTGTTCATCTCTCATTTTCTTCATGCTTCTTTCATTTTATCTCTTGAGGAATTTAGAAGAAGTGACTTGCATGTTTTATTTTTCTTGTAATTTTTTTCTTTCAGTAATAAAATTATGCAAATTTTATTCAAATCACGAGTAGCTAATTCCATTCTGCTAGGGTAAAGGGTGAAACTCTAAATATGAGAATATAAATTAATCTTACTTAAATTATAATATATGAATTTTGAAACATCCTCAATCCGAAGATGTTAATGGCAGGGAATAGGCCCGTCCTATCCCCTGAGCCTCTGACTCTCTGACAACTGTTAATCTCATTTAATATATAAACTCATGCATGAGACCAATGCCCAACTCATCAACATAAATGCACAACACTTTTCATACTAAGTACTCAATTTTAATAAACATTACAACTCATAAAATGAACACTTATAATGCATTACATATATATATCTTTACTATATAACATATATGATACATGATATTTCCAGACTATGACTGAACTGAACTCTATTCTGACTTGACTTGGTGGACCTAAAACCCTAGTGACTGCCATCAGTATCCATCCTCCCGAGCTCATCCTTCAGGTAAAACTGTAAAATAAAGAAACTGGGAGTTGGGGGTTAAGATCATTTGAACGATCTAAGTGAGTGGACAGTTAAAATAAAATACGAACTCAAATGCTATTTGAAAGATCCATGGCTCTAAAACCAAATTTATCTCAAGTCATTTCTTCTGAAATCTTTTTCCTTATTTGAAACAACTTTCTTTCTGGAAATCTTTTTCGAAAACTAATTTTGTCTGAAATTTCTGAAAACTCTCATAAGACAGTATCTTGGGAAAACTCTTTCTTGAAATCATCTTTTCTGTAAAGCTGTCTCTGAAAATCTATTTCTGGAAAACATTTATCTGAAAATCTGCTGAAAACCTAACGCATGGGGGCGTTATATATTGTCGTCCCCTCATACGCCTAACTAGAGCTAGGAGTGCAAATCCATGACATTAGGGCGTTACGTATTGCCATCCCCCAAAGCATACCACTACCTGTCCCTGAACTAGGGTCTAATGGCGTTACGTATCGTCGCCCCCTAGCCCTGAAATCTGGTGGTCTTGGGGCGTTACGTATCGTCGTCCCAAAAGCCACAAATCTAGAGTCGGGGTACAGATCTATGCTACCCTACACACTCTAAATCTAGGATCTAGAGGCATTTGTCATCCCCATTCCTAAATTGCGTGTGCACATGATATTTGGATCTGCCAATTTCATATCTCAGTCAAATTACATATTGAGGTGGGTTTTTCCCCAAGCCTCAAAATCATAAAACCATCACTTTTCTAAATCATTTCTCAAATCATCTTTTACCAAAACATATCTGAAAGTAAACTCGGCTAATGCATTCAATACGGAAAAGTAAGTCTGATATCAAAAATAATATAATGAAAATCAACTTAAGGAAAATGTGTCCACTCACAGATTTTAAGATCTAGTTGATGTTACTTCGCTTCGTCGGTAACGATGCGGTTCCTACGATGATCTATAATCGAGAAAATCAATTAGAATATAAGGTATGAGACATGTTTGGAGGTTAGACTAAACTTCTCAATTCTACTAATCCATCAACACTACATGACGTGTCATGCTTGTGACTTGTTATATCGCACGTATGTGCCTTAATATGAAACTTTTAGGGTGGTCTTTAATTTTATGGATTGAAACTGAAATGTAATTAAACTTATCCTATATCACGTCGTGATGCCAGGTCTGGCGCATCGCGATGCCCATGTAAGCCGAGCTAGACAGAGAGTAAGCTCTGTACACGTCGTGACGTCAAACACTATACATTGTGACGCTCACTTGATATGGTCTGAGGCAGAGCCTCTATTCGTTACGCATCGCGACGTCACGCGTTCTGTGTCGCGACACCTATAAGTTTTGACCGAGGCAGTAAGCACTTCCTGGTAAAGCATCGCGATGTCGGGTGTCGAGAGTGGCGACGCTGACCTATTTTCAGGGCCTAAAACAAACTCCTCAAAGACAATGGCCAACAATCCTTATACCATCACTCTAACACCCTCACATAGGTACTTCTCTAGTCTTATACCTCAATATACAAGGAAACATATTCAATCTCCAACTTCCATATACCAATATATCCACCTCTATACACAAGAAACATATCCAATCCCTCTCCCAACACATTTATACTCACAAAGACTTCAATTCATGTTAATGCTATCATGATACTCTCCAAAATACATGCAAGCAACTTAATCAAAGTCAATTAAGCAATTCCAAATTCTAGGGTTTACAATGTATGAATTTGGGCTTATTTCTCTTTGCTAAAAAATTAAAAAATGAGAAGAATAAAGAGGAAGGAAGCTTACCATGCTTGCAAACAAGCTTGAAAGTACCTAAAATAGCTTGAAAATGATGATTGGAGAAGAAAATTACCTGAGGAGATTTCCACTCATGCTCTTCACGTTTTTGGGTGAGGAATGGAGTGAATAGTTTCCTTTATATTGGGCAATTGGCTGGTTTTTGGAATAAGATGAGTGGTTAGAATTGTGCCACCTTTCCCAATCTAGGCCTTTCTCGAATTTACTGTAGCAATCCATGAAATTTTGATTTTTGACTTATTTCTGATTCGAGTTTGGAAACATATTCAACGCAGAAGTTGTAGGTAACGATCTTAACGTTCCGACGCTATACAATTCATAAAAAGTGGAGTTTTTATGAAAATGTTATGGTCCAAATACCATGGGCTGATCGGAGTGGAATATCGTACCATTTCATATCGGAATCTCAAAAAAGTTACCGATTGTTCCCATAGTCATTTCATGAGTGTATATATTTCCAAATATAATTTATATTATGTAACACTCATCCCACAATGAAACAGTAGTCGAGATTACCGGTCGTTGTTAATTCTCCCCCCTTAAATAGGATTTGTCCTCAAATCCCTTTATGATACTAAACCGTTTAGGCTCGACTTGGTTTGAACGTACCTGAGCTCTGCTACTCTTATCTCCCTTTACTTGCTTTCTATTATTTTTCTCAAGAACGTGATATTATGACTTCTGGGAATCTCTTACCTCGATATACTCTATTTGATTCTTGTAGATAAATGCTCAACCCTGGGGGGTTTATGCCGTATCTCTAGACTTCTCACAGAGGTGTCATTCTTAATGAAAGTTATCATTCATAAAATTCTATCTATATCTTGTTTCATACTATATAACGTCTTGCAGGGTGTACTGGAAATACTCAATTCCTCATTATTCAGGCTTAGGTTCCCTTCAAACCAGTACCTGTACTTAACTTGTAAAGTACTGCCTGAATTTAATACATTCATGCTAATAGGGACATATCCACGACCGTTCCAATTGAATCATTTCTTCTCAGCCTTTGTATTTTTTTGCCATAATAACACTAATTCTTAAATATCACTTAGGGCTCCTGTTACTCCTCCCTCTTAATGTATCATTACTATAGTTGGTACTTCAATTGATAATTTTACTTTTTCTGACTTCAAGTATAGCTCGAATTCTTCTCTCTTTCTTTCATCCCTTCTTATCTCATGCCTACACATTATTAGAGGTGATTATACTTCCTATCGTTATGTTTCTTCACATTCTACCATAGCTCTGGAATAAGGACAATCCATGTTTCTAGTAAAATCAATCATACTTTATACATCCCAGTTTCACTTACTCAACCTGAACTTGGCATTCATCCTCTTAACTTAATTGTTTAACTATCTTATTTCCTTTCCGCTAGCTTTCAACCACTAATGGGCTCTTTCCTCTACGTCCTTTTATCTCTACCAATCAGTGGAACTTAGTACTTATACTCAAGCTCTCTACATAATCTAGGTTCATCATCGGAGTTTTATGATATTCTAACTCTCAAGATATTACTCTTTACTGTTAACGTCAACCCCAACTGCTTGGTTATGGTCATTGCTCATATACTTTTTGTTTCCTCTTTGATGGAATTTTTCAATCTTATCTCAACGCTAAGAAGTTTGTTATTCCGTAGCATTACTGAATTTAACTATGGAAAGCTTATTTTAGTACTTGTATACCTCTATCATTATTTATTTAACATCTTCTCTATTGTCGTCTACTTCGACAGTTCTATCTCCAAGTATTCTACTTGTTATTCTTTGTTTTCTTTCTTGCTTTATTATATACCTGAAACTTCTGTAGTCTATGCCTATGTCTCTCTATCTGAAGGGTACCAACTTTTAAAATTCTATGGTTATGTTTATCACTGGTTCTTTTGCATTCTGTTATTGCTTGCCTAATATTTTCTCTCTTAATCATCTCATATAGACTATCTTTCTTCTAAACATTTTACTTAGCACCATTTTCTCCTTTTACTCTGTTCTTGTACTAAATCTGAAAATTTTTATGTTTCGGTCTACTTTATTGTGTATTCACTTGCTTCTAAGAGTATCTTGGAGGTTAAAACTGAGGTCCTTCTTTGCTGCTGTCGTTTACCGAGGGTTGGTAGGGTGGGAATTGGTCCTGGCGCCTTTCTGGTGGTGATGATCTCATTAGCTACCCATGTTGTTGTTGTACTTGTTATTTATCTTTAAGCCTATAACTCCCGTGTTTGCCCATCTGGCGTTGACTCGTACTAAAGTTCTTCTGCTAGATACTACCTGAGTTTCCTTCTTTAAATTCATTCCTAATTCATTTTCTGACTATTGATTATACTGCCTCTCATTTTGAACCTCATTTAGGGTTATGCTCTTTGAAAACTCTATTATGCTGCCTCTGTAATTCTACCTACTAGTCTTAATTGCTTAACGGTCTTAAATCATTACTCTTCTGGAAAGATCTACTTCAACTGGGATTGATTAAAGTATTTTTTTACTAATACTTTTGGTTCGAACGTTATTTCCTTATTATTTCTTCCATTCCGGTATAAATGGGGATATTTATAGATCATATCTCTACTTCTTGTGGTCGTTCTCTACATTTCTTACTCTGACTCCTTACTTCACTAAGCCTTTACTTTTTCAGATAGTGTGTATTCTACGATAGGGCGATTTATTTCTTTTAGACCTAGTTAGTCCTACAATGAATTCCATTCATTCCATCTCATATAAGATGTTACGATTTGTTTATATCTAGGTTCCGTTGAACTCCTTAGTTTGGCTATTTAGCCGTCTCGTGATCTATCCACTCCATCAGATACTCTTCTTTCTTGTTAAACTTCTTGCTGAGCTCTAAGTTGAGGAGCGAGTACATGCATTCCAAGGAGATCTGAAAATACGTATTCCTGTTATTTACTTAAGCTCGGTGATAGTCTGGTTAGGTGTCTATATACTTAGTCGAGCTACTGGAAGGAAGAGTTGTCATTCACTCTGCCGGGTTCTGGGTCGACTACTACATGTCTTAGGGTTCCATAACTTTTGCCACTTATTCTGAGGTTTCTACTATCGTTTATGTTTTCAAGCTATATTATCTATGTTACTATACGTACCAAACTTGTTTATTACTTTCCGCATCTCCCTTTAATATCTCATTAACATATCTCTTGACTCTAAACGGTGCTGCTGAGGCTAGTGTCAGTTCATTCTTTTGGGCTTCTTCCAAAACTTCAACTCTCTGCTCTTGCTATAGGCTACTGTTATACCATTTAATCTTGCTGTTCATAGTAGTACTATTGTTAACCCCTGAATATCTCCAATCCCATAAGTCTGTCCTTTTAATCTTTCACGAATTTCTACTGGCATTAGTCTGATCTATGGATTCTACCATGTTTGGTCTATTCTGTGGATTTCTACTGGTATTGTAAGTCTCATGTTGGCTTTTCTAAATTCTTGAACTATGTTAGGCTCTCTTCTTTCTAACTTCAAAAATTTCCTTGGACCTTTCTGGGTGATCTACCTTTCAATGCCTCTTATTTCTGTCATAGGATAAACTCTCGTCAAGCTTCCTTATGGTTATCACTATCTATACAGATAAAGGATGGGACAAGGTTTTTCATTTCAATGGATATATTTTTCCTTGTTCTGGTACTCTATGTCGTGGTAGAGTCTATTACTCATGTAAGATAGGTATGAGACAGATTTCTTCAGGATAATTTCTTCAACTGGTATTACTAAGGTGTGAAGATCTGGGTAGCTTAGGGTCATATCTATGTCGAGTTTCTCATGGTAAGGTAACCAATCATCTCTGCTTACAACCTTTATTTGCTCGCTTGCGGTACTGGGTTTGGGGTTCTATAATCTATTCTCCCTTCTTGGCATCTCTAGTCTTTCAGAATTTTCATGCCTAATTCTTATTTCTTATCTCTCTTATGCTTTTGACCATCCTTTACTAGAAAGAGAGGAAACCTTAGATAAGTCTATTTGGCACTCTTACTCTTACTCAGGCTTGCTATATTCCTTTTATTGCTATAAGTTCCAGTGTTCTCTTTATCCTCTATTTTTGTATCTTTCGCACTAACTGTCTCTGGTTTTATGAACATCTATGTATCATTCCTTACTTTTCTTTCTAGCTTTCTCTTTCTCTTCGTACTTTCCTAGGTGAATATCCTTAGAATTTTATGTCTATCTTCATAACTTGCCTTAGACATTTCGAAAATGAATCACGGTAACTACGAAAGGATTTTTAAAGAATATAATTACTTCATAAGGAAGAATATTTCGAATAGTTCAGGAATTCTTACTAACTGGTCTATAGAACTTTGAGGACGTACTCGAGGATCAGATACTAGAGAGGTAGTGCCTCACATACTAGTATCCCGAGAATACTATGTATACAGGACTCCAGCACTCTACCTATTATAGTCACTGACTCCATAGACCACGCTCTGATACCATCTTTGTAACATCCCCAATCCGGAGAATGTTACTGACAGGGAATCATCGTCCTATCCCCCAGAGCCTCTGACTATTTGATGAGCGGAAAATATATCAATATTTACCGCCCCTTTAACTTAATATTTTGTTTAGTTTCTCGGTTTGATGAACGTTTTGATGTGGGTCAATTAAGGGTAATTATTGGACTTGATATATTAATTTTGGAGATTGGAAACTTGAAAGGGCGTTTTGACGAAGTGCAGTTTTGGAAATTCCAGTTTTGCGCATCTGTCTTATTTTGGGCATAACTTTTTACTCTGATATCGGATTGAGCTGATTCAAGTTCCAGATTAAAGAAGACTCAAAGATCTACAATTTTGAAAGAGACAATATTTTAAAATTCTGATGATTTCATGATCGAAATTGATGAACCATCCATAAGTGTGTGGAGTGTAATTATTAAAAGTCATTATCAATCATTTTCAAAGCAAAATATTAATTAATAAATAATTAATAAAAATTATCAAATCACCACCAAACAAGATAAGCAATTAGTGGAGAAATTATGGATTTGGTGGAGTAATTAGTGGAGAAATTAATAATGGATTTGGTGGAGAATTTGATGGATGATTTGATGGTGGCAAAATTTTGCCTATAAATACCAAGCCATTTCATTTGTAAAATTCATACTTTCTTCTTTGAAATTCTTAATGAATAAATAAGAAGATTGTATCTAGTTTAGTTATTTACAGTTTTTAGTAATTAATTTTCACTTTCACACTTTCTTTTCTTTACTTTTCAGTTTTTACTTTCCGCAATTTACTTTTACGTACAACATTTTCTTTCTTTACTTTTGCAGTTTTTATTTTTCAAGCAATGAGGAGGTAATTCTTCTTTTCTGGGGTGAAAGGTAAAGATTTTATTATTACTATTTAGATTAATCTCCCTTAATTATAATATAAAAACTATTTAAAACCTAACTTAATGAGGGTACCGCTATATTGGCCGGTTGGTAATTAATTATAAATTGGTTTTAATCTGACTAAGTATGGATACCGCCTGGTTGGTCGGTTGGTAATTAATTATTAATTTAACTTAATCAGGATACCGCCTATATGGCTGGTTGGTAATTATCACGCAAAATTAATATATTATATTAAGGGAGATATCTAAAATAGTATTAATTATTAATTTAACTTAATCAGGATACCGCCTATATGGCTGGTTGGTAATTATCACGCAAAATTAATATATTATATTAAGGGAGATATCTAAAATAGTAGTGATAAAAGTTGATCCTCTAACCCCAACATTTTCTTTTATTATACTTTTACTTTATTTACTTTTAGCAATTTACTTTCAATAATTTACTTTTAATTTTTTTTTTACTTTTTACTTTTTACTTTTTACTTTTTACTTTTTACTTTTACTTTTCACTTTTTTTACTTTTCAGCAATTTACTTTTCAGTATTTAATTTTCAGTATTTACTTTATGTCTTTTATTTTATTTAAGTTTTTACTAGCCCTAGTTATGTGTTAGTTATCTGGGGTTGTGATGAATTCTAATATCACCGGTTTATAAGGGATTATTTTATAGTTTGGGTAATTTAAAGGTTTACTTATTAAGTCTTAAGCTTAATGCTTATTGTTGTCTGATCGCCAATAAGATTGATGTGGTAAATCTAAAATGAACTAGACATAGGGATTTTAGGTTTCAGCCTTAGACTTAATAGCCCACGATCTTCCTTGAGGATAGATAACCCTTTAATAGATTTCTTTACAGGATAGACATATACCTGTCGGGCGGGGGTAACCATAATTGGAACTTAATTTTAATGATTCCAGATAATTTGGTTGACATAGACATATGGTTCAATTGGGTTAAACTGGGTATTTGCGTCTGACCATCGACAGAGGCTTTTGCATAATTTAGTGTTCCAGGTTAGTAAACTGATTTATTACACAAACATAAAATAATCACTTCATCTTTTAAAAGATATTAGAATGATTCACAACCCTAGATCTTTGTGTCTTTTGTTATTTTTCCTTAGTATTTTCTTTTGTCTTTTTATTTATTTATTTATTTAGCAAATCTACAATCAACCAAATCAATCAAACAATCATTCTCTTCTCCCTCAATTAGATATCTGTAAATAAATAGATTCAATAATTAATAACAACAGTAGGAATTAAGTCCTCGTGGGATCGATATTTTTATACTACTTGAACGATACGTGCGCTTGCGTTATACTTGTGTGTTTACGCCGGTCAAGTTTTTGGCGCCGTTGCCGGGGACTTATATTTCTTGAGTTGTTAATTTTGAAGCTATCTAATTTACTTGTATCTAATTTTCTTTATTTTTATCTGTAATTTTTATTTCTTTCTTCTGTTTTCAGGTGATTGAAAAAATGGAACTTTATTGGGAGATTGAGAGATCACGAGCTTTACTAGAAAATACACCCTAAATCTGGGAGCAACAGTCCGGTTTTCTGAGGCCTGTTGTCCAGCCCAACAATTATCACTGGATGCCAGAACCAAGCAATACCACATTTGCTCAACAGAATGAAATGGGGAGATGTGTAATATGTGATGGTAACCACCCGAGCGATCAATGTATATACCTTTCAGAGTGGTAGAATTTTCAGAATCATTCAAAGTATGAAAAACCATCACATTTTCCATCTTATCCACCATCCATATGCGATTTTCATCAACAACTAGAACCATCAGAGGAAGATCAGTTGTTAAACATGCTCAAAGATATGTTCGAGTTGGATGCAATGCTTGAAACAAGCCAGAATCAATTGGAAAGTATTCAGAGACAATCGGAATTCATTCAGAGGATGACAGATCAAATGAGACAATTCACAGAAAACCAGAACTACATACCTCAAGAACCAGTTTCAGATGACACTGATGAAGCCTTCGAGTACCAATCATTTCACAATGACATTTCAACAGAGGAGGAGGCTGAGAGGTATCAACAACCAGAGGTATCAGTTCAGGAGCCCAAACCAGCAAATTCTCAATTTGATTTTTATTATTCTGACTCTGACGATGATGAAGCTGAGCTGTTAGCACCAATTGAACCAACAAAGGAGGATGAAACTTTTCAACCTCAAAATGAAGATCTTGGAGAATGCTTTGCACAAATGTTTGAAGAAGATCTACCTGAGCCAATCATTTCACCTAGATCAGAGGATGAAGACCTAAAATCTAACATTTTTTTTCATTCTCAGGTTGAAAATTTTGAAACATGTATTTCACAGATGACAGATGAAGAGCTAAATGAAGAAATCCTAAAATACATTTGTGAAGAAAAGGTGGAGCAAGAAGCAGAGCAAATGGAGGAACAAATGTCTGACCTTAATAAAGATCCAGAGAATTCAGGAGAAACATCGTTGTTTTGGGGAGTACAAATCAAAGATATCGCCCAGAAGCTTGACAGAATGGAACTTCCATTCCAAGTCAAACACCATACGAGACCTCCTAATTTTCTTTCTTTCTTTTCAGGAACCACTGGAGCAACAAAGATTAAAAAAGTGGCACAAGCACTGAATGAGACAAAATATTTTTTGCCACTGTACCGTTGGAAAAGACCCTTCAAAAGAAATGCTCACAGGATTGTCTTTAATCAGACATCCAAAACGACATTGAAACATCCTTAACAGATAGATTTCAGTCACGTCTGGCTGAAGACGAAAAATTTAGCGCTAGCAGGGAGGCAACCCATGCAATTTTTTGTAATTTATTTTCATATTTTGTATGAACTTTTTAATTTTGTGTGTTATTTTTGTAGGGAAAGGCACAAACGGAGCATTTTAAAACAGAAGGAATGATGTTTGGCAATTAAAGATGAGAAACAATTCATTAGCGATGGCTGAGTAAAGAATTAATTCTTGAGACGCATCCTAATGAATTTATACCAAACAAGTGGCGTATTGTGTACACAATTCCGTTGCCTTAATTATTGCTTTGATTCACTTTTCTATTGTAATTATCTTTATTTTCGTAGACAGGATCCAGACTTTTTGACCTTTCACTATTTATTTTGTTGTTTAGCTAACAAACGTCCTCAGGAAGATACTAGTGCTATTATTACTCACGCTTTTTCAGGTACAATAAATTCAGCTCGTCATTACACTTTTGAAGGCATCCAGAGTTGAAAAAAAAAAACAAAAAAAAAATGGAAGCCACTTCAAGAAGACGAGTTGAAAACATCTGCGTGTTTTGCGGTAGTAGTGTTGGTACTAAGCCACAATACATAGAAGCAGCACATGAATTGGGTCGAGTCTTAGCTACAAGGAATATGCACTTAATATATGGCGGGGGCAATCTTGGACTAATGGGTATTGTTTCAAAGGCTGTACAGGAAGGAGGCAGTCATGTTTTGGGAATCATCCCAAACCCCTTGGCATAGGCAAATCTTATTGGATCATCAAACAGAGAGGAACTAATCGTGCCAGGTATGTCTGAACGACTGGTAGAAATGATTAACCGTGCTGATGCTTTTATCGCTTTGTCAGGTGGCTTGGGTATATTAGAGGAAATTTTTATAGTTCTATCTTGGGCGAACCTGAACATACACCAGAAACCGTTTGGACTGCTTAATGTTGATGGATTTTATGATTTTCTTTGCGTGTTTCTTGATGATGCTCGGAGAAATGGATTCATTTCAAAACTTATGAAAGAACTCCTCTTCACTGCCAGAACCGCTCCGGATCTAATTGACCAACTCTTAGCATATGAACCACAAGTTGACCCTATCATTTCAAAGATAAATTGGTCTGGGGACGATCGTGGTAAGAGGCGTCGGGTTAATCTGGATCTTAAACTTTAATTTTCTGTCGAATTTCAGCTAACCAGGTATTATCTTCTAAACTCTTCTTCTAATGTTTAAGACATTGAGGACAATGTCTCATTTAGGTTTAGGGGAGGGAATTAGTTGATTAATATCTTGTTTTTAGTTTGTGTGTTGTTTTTATTTTTAGTTCAAAATTTTTCGAAAAATACAAAAAAATTAAAAAATTTTCAAAAATTACAAAAATATTTTGTGTTTTTTGTGTTTTTGTTTTGACTAAAAGGTGAAATTGGTGAGAGGTAGCTGAGTAAGGAGTTCCCACTCCTGATACGTATCTCAAACCATTTATTTTGAAACAAGTTAATTTTTGTTTATTTCATTTTGAATTATTTATTTCGTAAATTCTCCATAACACTAACTAAAATGAATCTTCATATGCTCAGTTGACAGATATTGTCAACATATATAGTAACATACGGACATGAGCTAAAATTGAAAAGTTTGTAATATTCAGTGCTCTAGTTTAATTGGAGGAAGCATCTCAAAAAGCAATGGAGTAAAAAAAAAAAAATCTGAGATCCGAGTTATTAAGTCTGTAAGGGTGTTTTAACACCTAGTGCCCTAAAACCAACTGGTTTGGGAGTCACTGGCCCAAAGCTCGTTACATGGATCAAAGATGCTGCAAAAAAAAATAAATATATATCTGAAGTCTGAGTAATTAAGTTCGTAGGGGTGTCTTAACACATGGTGCCTTAAAGCCAACTGGTTTGGGAGCCATCGACCCAAAGCTCGCTACATAGACGGAAGGTATTGTATATAAATAAAAAATAGAGAAAAAATCAAAGAAAAAATCAGAAAAATCAGAAAAATTATTCCATTACTACAAAAAGGTGTGAATTCTGATAGAACTTTAGGACAAAAATATTACTCTGTTATCAACTACACTTATGACTGTTGTGGGTAAAAATGAGTTGTTTAATATTTTGTTGGCTGTGTATATGAAGAATGGTAAAAATAATCGGAGAATTTACTTATTCAGTAATTTAGAAAGAAACAAAACAACTAGTAACTTGGAGTAGAAGTTTCACCTGATTAGTCACTAACATTTTTTTTTATTCTATTTTTGCTTGTCTTTTTTTTTTGTTGTGTGCATTAGTTTTATTACCTGTTTACTTTTGTAAAATGTTTGTGGGTATCATTGCTGTAAACCCTCACGAGACTACAACTCGTCCACTAGGGACACCTAGGGGTTTAAAGGCTTGTTGCATACGCTAAATGTAACCGTGATCCCTACGAAAGTGGCTTAGTTTAATTTTAATTTTATTTTGTTGTTTTGCTCGAGGACTAGCAAAATGTTAGGTTTGGGGGTGTGATGAACGGAAAATATATCAATATTTACCGCCCCTTTAACTTAATATTTTGTTTAGTTTCTCGGGTTTGATGAACGTTTTGATGTGTTTTAGTTTATTTTGCAGATAAAATAATATTGGGACTTAATTAAATCATTTAGGATGAAATGTGGGTCAATTAAGGGCAATTATTGGACTTGATATATTAATTTTGGAGATTGGAAACTTGAAAGGGCGTTTTGACGAAGTGCAGTTTTGGAAATTCCAGTTTTGCGCATCTGTCTTATTTTGGGCATAACTTTTTACTCCGATATCGGATTGAGGTGATTCAAGTTCCAGATTAAATAAGACTCAAAGATCTACAATTTTGAAACAGAAAATATTTTCATAATCTGATTATTTCATGACCGAAATTGATGAACCATCCAGAAGTGTGTGGAGTGTAATTATTAAAAGTCATTATCAATCATTTTCAAAGCAAAATATTAATTAATAAGTAATTAATAAAAATTATCAAATCACCACCAATTAAGATAAGCAATTAGTGGAGAAATTATGGATTTGGTGGAGTAATTAGTGGAGAAATTAATAATGGATTTGGTGGAGAATTTGATGGATGATTTGATGGTGGCAAAATTTTGCCTATAAATACCAAGCCATTTCATTTGTAAAATTCATACTTTCTTCTTTGAAATTATTAATGAATAAATAAGAAAATTGTATCTAGTTTAGTTATTTACAGTTTTTAGAAATTAATTTTCACTTTCACACTTTCTTTTCTTTACTTTTCAGTTTTTACTTTCCGCAATTTACTTTTACGCACAACATTCTCTTTCTTTACTTTTGCAGTTTTTATTTTTCAAGCAATGAGGAGGTAATTCTCCTTTGCTGGGGTGAAAAGTAAAGCTTTTATTATTACTATTTAGATTAATCTCCCTTAATTATAATATAAAAACTATTTAAAACCTGACTTAATGAGGGTACCGCTATATTGGCCGGTTGGTAATTAATTATAAATTGGTTTTAATCTGACTAAGTATGGATACCGCCTGGTTGGTCGGTTGGTAATTAATTATTAATTTGACTTAATCAGGATACCGCCTATATGGCTGGTTGGTAATTATCACGCAAAGTTAATATATTATATTAAGGGAGATATCTAAAATAGTAGTAATAAAAGTTGATCCTCTAACCCCAGCATTTTCTTTTATTGTACTTTTACTTTATTTACTTTTAGCAATTTACTTTCAATAATTTTCTTTTAATTTTTTTACTTTTTACTTTTTACTTTTTACTTTTTACTTTTTACTTTTTACTTTTTACTTTTACTTTTCACTTTTTTTTACTTTTCAGTATTTAATTTTCAATATTTACTTTATGTTTTTTTTATTTTATTTAAGTTTTTACTAGCCCAAGTTATGTGTTAGTTATCTGGGGTTGTGATGAATTCTAATATCACCGGTTTATAAGGGATTATTTTATAGTTTGGGTAATTTAAAGGTTTACTTATTAAGTCTTAAGCTTAATGCTTCTTGTTGTCTGATCACCAATAAGATTGATGTGGTAAATCTAAAATGAACTAGACATAGGGATTTTTGGTTTCAGCCTTAGACTTAATAGCCCACGATCTTCCTTGAGGATAGATAACCCTTTAATAGATTTCCTTACAGGATAGACATATACCTGTCGGGCGGGGGTAACCATAATTAGAACTTAATTTTAATGAATCCAGATAATTTGGTTGACATAGACATATGGTTCAATTGGGTTAAACTGGGTATTTGCGTCTGACCATCGACAGAGGCTTTTGCATAATTTAGTGTTCCAGGTTAGTAAACTGATTTATTACACAAACATAAAGTAATCACTTCATCTTTTAAAAGATATTAGAATGATTCACAACCCTAGATCTTTGTGTCTTTTGTTATTTTTCCTTAGTATTTTCTTTTGTCTTTTTATTTATTTAGCAAATCTACAATCAACCAAATCAATCAAACAATTATTCTCTTCCCCCTCAATTAGATATATGTAAATCAATAGATTCAATAATTAATAACAACAGTAGGAATTAAGTCCTCGTGGGATCGATATTTTTATACTACTTGAACGATACGTGCGCTTGCGTTATACGTGTGTGTTTACGCCGGTCACTATTTGACAACTGCTAATCTCATTTCATGTATAAACTCATGCATGGGACCAATGCCCAACTCATCAACATAAATGCACAACACTTTTCATACTAAGTACTTAATTTTACTACACATTACAACTCAGAAAATAAACACTTATAATGCATTACATATATATAATCTTTACTATATAACATTTATGATACTTGATATTTCCCGACTATGACTGAACTGAACTCTATTTTGACTTGACTTGGTGGACCTAAAACCCGGAGAATAATGGAGTCACCACCCGGTGTGAATCGGGACAAAGATTTAAGGCTGCACTCACCCCTCGCAAGGGAAGACCTCAAACCGTTGGGTTCAGAATGGTCCCTTACTTATGTCACTTGTAATGAAAGGATTTGTGCAATAATTCAACCAAGCCTAAGCAACATATTTCCAAGAATAATTTACTCCTAAGTTCGCATGCATATATACAAAGCTCATATCATATAACACGTTTTCATCTTTGCATATAACCTACTTGCATACAATCTACGTCTGAATTCATGCATAAAGATCAATTGACATACAGAAGTCATACAATTTCACATTGGCAGGCAAAGAAGCGCAAACAAATAATATTCATACAAGCATGTATATTAAGGAAAGTCGCTTAAGTGCGTAATAGAAATAGATAACTCAAGAGGTAATACAAACGCATAAGATAAAAAGAGGCAACTAAATGCTAAGATAAGCATGTCGTGATGTGATGCAGAAATGATCCATAGAATTGACACGAACACATGCATGGGTCTTTTTTGGTGGTATTGATGTAGTTTGGGGATTTTTTAGAAATGCCTGATGCGTCGAAGGGAGCTGCTGTTTTGAGTGTTTGTGGCTTTTGCGTGAGGGTTGAGTTATGCGGCTAGAGGCTATGGGACGTGTTGTGGAGTGGACAGTTACGTGGGCTATGTGTGCAGTGGCTAGGCATAAAAGGGTGTGTATGCTGTGAAATGAGGGAGATTGGTGGCCGTGAATTGTGTGTGGCGTGAAGGGCTTTAGCATGTTAGTGCTTGTGGTGGGCTGTTTAGGGTGACGTGGTGAAAAGGGCTTTTGACGAGGAGTTGAATGGCATGTTACGTGTGAGTGTTAGGCAATGGGGTTTTACGTGAGAATGTGCTTGGCAGTACGTGAGAGGGGCTGACTTGTGTGAATTGGCTGAGGGGGGGTATGTGTGCGCTGTGGCTGGGCGTGAAAGGGCTGGTTGAGGGGTCAGTGTGTGATAAGGCTGTGCGTGCATGTATCTTGGGTTTTTTTTTTTTTGCGTGAACAAAGGAAAGTGCAAGGGCTGATAATATGGGTGCACCAATGATAATAGATCGATCCAAGACAGGGATAGATGATGCAATCAATAGATGAAAGACACGACAAATATCGTGGTAAAGGTAGCCTTTTAGGCTTTTCTTTCCCTAAATGGAGAATCTTTTAGTCCAACACTATAAGCCCATGCGCTTTTCATTATAATGCGTACAAAGATAAAGACAATAATATTGGACTTCGTATACTCGATTTAACACATCTTACATTCAATCGAATATACATTAATCGGCATGGAAAAGCATCGTGGTAAAGGATTTTAACCCCTCAGAATAGGGGACCTTTAATCCAACTTACTAAGCCCATGCGCTCGATCACATCATGTATATAAACAAAAGATAATAATATCGGATTTCGTATACCCTATTGAACACATCTTACGTTCAACCGAATATACATTAATCGGCGCGGCAAAGCATCGAGGTAAAGGATTTTAACCTCTCAGAATAGGGGACCTTTAATCCAACTTACTAAGCCCATGCGCTTGATCACATCATGCATATAAAAAAAGACAATAATATCGGACTTCGTATACCCGATTGAACACATCTTACATTCAACCGAATATACATTAATCGACGCGGCAAAGCATCGTGGTAAAGGATTTTAACTCCTTAGAATGGGGGACCTTTAATCCAACTTACTAAGCCCATGCGCTCGATCACATCATTACATAAACAAATAACATGCGGAATTTAAATGACGAATAATAAATAAATCAAAGCAATATAAAACAAAAGAATGTGCCGTTTACTGAAGCGGTACGTGGAGTTGTATCCCGAGTACAGATCATACTACCGTCCATTCGGAATAAGCTATGAAATTTATGTCCGGGTTTCCATCCGATATACCACGAGAGTTGACAAATCTTTCATTTTATTCCAAGGCCACAACATACAATATTTCGTAATACATGCATATTTATCTACTCAAGGGCCACAACATGCATTTTAACATAATAATCTTACGAACAGTAATCAATAAATAATAAAAATAAAACTGAAAACTAGTGTGAAAAATACCCTCAGGTCTAACCTTTTTTGCCGACTTTCGGACTTGCGTTTCGCGGAGATCGGAAGGGTTAAAGCTCCTCACTTTTCCGTTTCACTGGCTTAGCGTCTTAGCTTGCTGTTTTGCTATTTTGCTTGTTGTTTGACCTCCGTTTTGCTGCTTTCTCTTTTTTCTGCTTACTATTTCAGGTCTTCACAGCTACTGTTCTTGCGTTTTTTAGAGGTCCAGGGGCTGCTATTTGCAGTTGTTTAAGGGGTTTAGGGTGTAATTTTTTTGTGTTACTGTTTTAAGGTGTTAAGGACGGTTTTAAGGTGTTTTTCGGTTGTTTAAGGGGATGTAATTTTCGGTAATTGGATGGTGTTTAGGGGCTGCTTGGAGGGCTAAATTTCGGTGATGTAATTACAATTTTAGGTTGTGTCTTTCGGTGATGTGAGGGAGTGTTTGAAGGCTTGTTGTTTTGGGTAATGCGAGGGTGGAGATGGAGAGAATTATTTGCTATTTTTCTTGTGATTTGCGTGTAATGTCAATGATTTCTTGCTGTGATTTGCGTGTGAGTTGTGTCTTGTGAAGGAAGTGCATGTCTTGGTTAGGGGTTGTTTATATAGAGAAGGGCTAGGACTTCTCCTTGTCTCACAAGGAAGGGATTTTAGCATTAAAGAGATGATTTAATTTGGTGTTGGATAAGGAAATCAATGGATTGAGAGGGGACAAATTTTGGTGAATTAGGAAGGTTGAATATTTGATTGGTGTTCATTAGGTATTTAATTTGTTAGATTATGAAGTCAATATTTTTAATTGGTTATGATTGATTTTAATTAGGCATAATATTTCTTTGATTTAGTATATAATATTTTGGATTAGGAAGTTACAATATGTGATTTATCTTAATTAGGTATGACTATATTTTATGTCTCATTTAATTTGGTATATCAATTAATTAATAATTTATTTAGTTAATATTTTATTTAATTAATATTTGATTTAATTTGTGTGTATTTTAGGGGCTATGGACGTGTGGGCCTCTCTTGGTGGTCTAGGTGTTGTGTTGGTTTGGTGAGTTGTTTTGGGCCAAGGTTAAATGGTTCTGGGTTTTAGGGCCAAAGGTGCTCTAAACGGAGGTCTAACAAGTGAGCTTGACGCTAAACAAGTGAATAAGGATCTAACGAAATACCGATTCCCTTTCGACGACCATTTCCTGCAATATCCTTAACTAAAAAAGGTAGTGCCTCCAACTGAGACTCATCATCGGGTTTCACATGTAAAAATGCAATGCCTACAGTCGCCCCCACTTTGATGGGACTCGTGCAGTGTGTGACTTTGAACAATCCTATCAAAGTTATGCAATTCATTTTCACTTACCTGGCTCGCCTACTGCCTCAAGTTGAGTTGGTGCTGCAGTGGACCTCGATCCTGGGATGCATCCCAATAACTGCAATCGACAACGGGGGCACCTCGACCCTGGGACGTATCCCGATACCGCTGGAAATGAGGGCCTCGCTCTAGAACAAATGATGTAGTGGGCCTTCGACCCTGGACGCATCCCGGAACTACAACTGATGATGTAGTGGGCCCTCGACCCTGGGACGCATCCCGGAACTGCAACTGACAACAGGGGTACCTCGACCCTGGGACGCATCCCAAAACTGCTGACGATGTGGGCCTCGCCCTCAAGCTGATATGGGCCTCGCCCCCTGGGACTTATCCCCAAAAACTGTTGATGTGGGCCTCGCCCCCTGGGACTCATCCCCAAAACTGAAACTGCGCTGACGCTGTTTAGCTCATTTCTGCCGCTTTCTCTTTTCTTTGAACCTGCGAACACAAAACAAAAACAAACATGAAGAGAATGCAATGTTACGTGTATGCATGAATGATTTTCTTATCCCGTTGGGTTAGGTCTTCTGCCAATTTCCTTGGTGACTGCTCGGTCTTTTCTCCCTCAGGTAAAGTACTGCTTTAATCTGTCTACGTTGATCGGCTCGGTGAACTCGTTCCCTTCCAAGTCTGATAGCTTCACTGCTCCATTTCCCATTACCTTCTGTACTATGTAAGGTCCTTCCCAGTTAGGTATGAACTTTCCTCTTGGATCTGTCGTCGACGACCTTGATTGCTTAAGTACCAAATCACCCTTTCTGATCTTGGTGGGGCGTACTTTCTTGTTGAATGCTCGGGCTAGTCTCTTCTGATACAACTACATGTGATACAAAGACTTCGTTCTCTTCTCATCCAATAGTGCTAACTGATCAAACCTCTGTGCGGCCCACTCCTGTTCCGGTAATTCTGCATCTGCTAATACCCTCATAGACTGTATTTCCACTTCTACTGGCAATACTGCTTCCATTCCATAGACCAAAGAGTAAGGTGTGGCCCCTGTTGCTGTTCTTACTGATGTTCTGTACCCCCACAAAGCATATGGTAGTTTCTCGGCCCAATCTCTGCAGTTCTCTGTCATCTTGGCTAAAATCGTCCTTATAGTCTTATTGGCTGCATCAACTGCCCCATTCGCCTATGGCCTGTACGGTGATGACCTGTGGTGGCCTATCCCGTATTTTTGTAACATTGCATTCGTCTCTCCTTGAAACTAAACTCCGTTGTCTGTCATTACATGATGCAGTATACCATACCGACAAATGAGGTTCTGAGCTATAAAATTTTCCATCTATTTTGCTGTAACATTGCAGAATGATTCGGCTTCCACCCACTTCGAGAAGTAATCTACTGCCACTACTATGAAGCGATGCCCATTCGATGCATTTGGTCGAATCTCTCCAATCATATCAATTCCCCATGCTGAAAAAGGCCACGGCTCTGACAACCCGTGCAACTCTGTGTGCGGCAAATGATTCAAATTACCGTGTGCTTGACAATCATGACAGTGATTTACCATATTCGCGCAGTCTGTTTCCATGGTTGACCAATAAAAACCTTGTCTCACTAACTTGTGGGACATATTCAACCCGTTCATGTGCGGACCACATACCCCGGCGTGTACTTCTTCCATTACATGCTGAGTTTCTTCTTTTATCAAACACTTCAACTGAATACCGTTTGCTTGCTCTTGTACAGTTCCCATTTCAAAATCACATAATGGGAAGCTAACTTCTGAATGGCTATTCTGTCTTTTCTGCCTGCCCCTTCCGGGAGTTCCCCATGTTCCAGATACCTCTGAATGTCATAATACCAAGGTTTACCGTTATCGACCTCTATTTCCAGAATTCTCTCTATCTCATAAACAGGTCTTCCTGCTGTTGTCAGTATCAATGGTCTCATAACTAACTTTTCCGGATTTTCCCAAGTCGCTGCAAGTGTAGCCAATGCATCTGCCATCTGATTCTCTTCTCTCGGCAAGTGCTGAAACTTACAATCGGGGATGACCTGTGCCAACTTTCTGAGGTGAAAAAGGTAAGGTTTCAACCGTTCTTCTTTCAATTCCCATTCTCCCCGCATCTGCTGGACTATCAACATAGAATCTCCATAGACTTCCACACTTCCAGCCTTCAAAGCTATCAATGCTGTCAAACCAAAAGCACATGCTTCATACTCGGCCATGTTGTTGGTCACTCTGAATGTCAACCTTTTGGCCAAAGGCAATGTCTCTCCTTCGGGGGTCACTATCACAATCCCAATTCCGACTCCCTTGTAATTCACTGCTCCATCAAAATACATTTTCCATCTCTGAACTGTTATTGCTTGGATCTCTTCATCGGGAAATTCAAACTTATACTGATCCCCTTCAACAGGTTGCAATGCCAGAAACTCTGCTACTGCTCGCCCTTTGAACAATTTGGTGGTGAGATACTCAATGTCAAACTCTGTCAACAATACTAACCATCTGCCTAATTTCCCCACTAGCGAAGGCACTGAATGCAGATATTTAAGAGGATTCTCCTTTGCCACTACCTGGATCTTGTAAGACTGGAAGTAATGCCGTAATTTTCTGGAAGCCCATACCACTGCAAGACAGATCTTCTCTACTTCCTGATATCGAGGCTCATATGGGAGCATCTTCTTACTCAGATAGTAAACTGTATGCTCTACCCCTGTCTCATCTGCTTGTACCATCATTGCCCCCAGTGCTTATGATTCTATGGCCAAGTACAATATCAAAGGTCTGCCCGATCTCGGAGGTTTCAATACAGGAGGCTTTACCAAGTACTCTCGGATCTTGTCGAAGGCTGCTTGACACTGCTCATTCCACTTTACCGGTTGATCTTTCCTCAATAGTTTGAAGATAGGCTCACACACTGATGTCAACTTGGCGATGAACCGAATGATGTACTGAATCTTCCCCAGGAATGCTCTGACTTCCTTCTCAGTCTTTGGTGCTGGCATTTCTGTGATTGCTTTGATCTTTTCAGAGTCTACTTTTATTCCTCCCATTCCCACTGTATGTCTTAGCAATTTTCCTGATGTCACCCCAAACACACATTTCTTGGGATTTAGCCGCAGGTTGTATTTGTCAACTCTTTGAAGGAACCTTTCCAGTTCTCAATATGCCCAACTCTTGTCTCTGATTTCTCCATCATGTCATCCACATACACTTTAATCTCTTTGTGCATCAAGTCGTGGAATAGTGTAGTGGCCATCCGCTGATAAGTAGCTCATGCATTCTTGAGCCCAAACGACATCACCTTGTAATAATAAGTACCCCACTCGGTAACAAAGACAGTCTTGTGTTTATCTTCCTCAGCCATAAGGACCTAATTGTAACCTGAAAACCCATCTGCAAATGAATACATAGCAGATAAAGCCGCACTATCAACCAGAACATCTATATACGGCAGAGGAAAATCATCTTTTGGACAAGCCTTGTTGACATCTCTGTAGTCCACACACATTCTGACCTTCCCGTCTTTCTTCGGCACTGGCACATTATAGGCAACCACTCAGGATACTTTACTACTTCCAAGAACCCCACATCTATCTGTTTCTTAACTTCCTCTCTGACTTTCTCAGCCCATTCTGGTCTCATCTGTCGGAGTTTCTGTTTTACTGGCCTCATATTCGGATAAGTTGGTATCGTGTGCTGGGCAATGTTTCTGTCTACCCCAGGCATGTCCTCATAGGACCAAGCAAACACTTTGGCATATCTGCTCAATACTTCTTCTAATTTATCCCCCTCTTCGGAGGTAACTTCACTTGCAATCAGAATTTACTTGGGGTTCTCAAGTGTACCCAAGTTAAATGCAGTAGTTCTGGCCGAACTGATATCAAATATGCTTGATTCGTGCAGAGTAAATGAAAATGACTCAGGCAAGTAAGCAAAAGAAATGTCTTTATTATTGGATAATACGGAAGTACATTCAAACAAATCAGAAAGGTAAATGTCTTCATCAACTATAGACACTTCTTCCTCCGCAACCAGGTTTTCCTAAGGCTTTTTTTCCTCTCCCAGAGTCAGGCTCTCCAACTTCATCAATTCTTCTTCCCAATTCTCTACTTCCACAGCTTCTTTAGTCAGCGGTTTCTCACCCAACAAATCCTGGAAGATCTCAAATCCAGGCACCACAATCCTATTAACTTCTATCGGTTCAGGCTCCCCTTGTTATCCCGAAGCTTTCACAAAACATTCCATCAGTTTCAGACCCTTCTTCTTAACCTTCGGATTTTCTTCATCAGATGTGTATCCCAAACCCTTGCGAGTAGTTTGTCCTCTAAAATCTGGCAATTTTGAACCCTCACCCGGCTCAAACTTTATTTTTTCCATGATCCTAGCCACCCTAGGATCCACCCATTCCTCAAAAGTTGTTGACACCTGAAACCTCGTGAAAGGTTGTATCTCCAAGGCAGCCACATCATTATCTATCTCAGCTCGGATGGTAACAATCTCTCCCTCATACGGGAACTTAATCATCTGATGCAAAGTGGAAGGCATGCCCCCAAGTTTGTGAAACCAAGGCCTTCCTAACAACAAGGCAAAAATGGCTGGGATGTCCAGCACTGTAAACTCAACTTCATCCTCAATAGGACCAACCTTGACCACTGCTACAAATGTACCCTCAACTCCTCGCTTACTGTCATCATAAGCTTTGATGGTCATACTGGAGGGGTCCAAATCTATTGCTTTCATACCCAGCTTTGCCAAAATCTTCAACGGGCACACATTGATGGATGAGCCGTCGTCCACCATCACACACGATGTTCTCTTGCCTTTTACCTAGGCCCTGATGAACAAACATCTATTATGGTTTCTCCCTTCAGCCGGGAGTTTTTCCTCAGAAAACGTGATTGTCTGAAAAGCCTCATTTTGCACTGACCTAACAAACATTGCGGGGTTGGCATCTTCCGTTACCATTATCTTACTTAAGGCCTTAACCATGGCCCGCCTGTGCTCCTGAGATGCACACAACAAATCCCAGATACTCACTTGTGCTCGAGTCTTCTTCAACTGACTCAGCACTGTATCTCCCTCATTAACTTATGTACTCTCAACCACTTCTCTGCCATATGTCAAAACTTCATTACCCTTTTCTGCCATATCATTGTAAAAATGACCGCTGCGCTTCATTCCCCTCACTTCTTCCTCATCACTGCTAGAGAAATCAAGCCAAAAGTTCTTCCCCTGCTAAGTCTCATCTTCACTATTACTATCCTAGATTCCCAGGCAAAAGGCTTGAGGGTGAAAGGATTTTAGGACAAGGTCTTCTAGGAGGCCATAATTGATCATATAGGTTGGTGGTGGTACGACACGGTAGTTGGGTAAGGGGTTTCTGTGTGTGTTAGGCTGTTCTATTTCTGGGTCAGGTATTTTCTTGGAGTCTATCAGGTCTTGGATTTCATGGCGGAGTCGGGCATAATTGTCGGTGTCATGGCCCTTTTGCTGGTGAAAGTGACAGTAAAGGCTTAGGTTATAATGTGATGGTGGCGGATTGGGTAATGGTTTGACTTCTAGGAGTGTCAAAAGTCACTGTCTCTTCAATTTCTCCAATACTTTGGACAAGGGTCTACCCAAGTTGGAGAATCTCCGGTTTCGGATAGCGGCAATCTCAGCAGAAACGGGCTTTGTTCCTGATGTCCCCCCTATGGGCCTCTTGTTCAGACCATATAATTTTCTATTTTCAGCCTCTTCTTCCTCAATATCCATGACAGTTTCCCTCAACTGCCAAAAATCAGTAATCATGGAGGTCATCATCATTAACTTCCCATAGATGGAGGGCTTGGTGCCCTTGATGATCATTTTAATTTGGTCATTCTCCGAGGGCCTAGTCTGCATTTTCAACAACTGACCTCTCCATCGGTCCACATACTCATTAAAACTCTCCTCCGATTTTTGCTTAACATTCTCTAGATCGCGGAGTGACAGATCGATCTCTAGGTCAGTGACATACTGCTTCAGGAAGGCATCAGCCAACTCCCTCCAATCTTCATTCCCTTTCTTCTCCAAACTGTGGTACCACACCACGGGAGCTCCCTCGAGCGACATTCCAAACATCTTCTGCACTTGGCGCTAAGATAGGCCAACTGAACTCATGACTGATACAAACTGTCGGAGATGCACCCTTGGATCCCCATTCCCGTTAAACTTAGCCATGTCAGGCATCGTGAACTATGGCGACAACTGTTCTTCAAAAGTCAGCGTGATATAATCTAGTAAATCCTCATTCTTACCCCTCATCTTGCGGGTAACTGACTCAACCTGATCCCGGAGCTTCTGTAACTCTACCTGAGACCCAGATACTCTGCCTGTTGCATACTCTGCCATATCATCATCAAAAGTGGGGATATCATCCCCCAATCTGTTCGGAGGCTCCTCTTGCCTCACATCCCCAGAACTAACCCCAGCACAATACCCGGCTATACCAGCCACAACAGTAGTCAAAGCTTGCAATTGTTCAGTGATCTTGGCGAGACCGTTCTCTAACTGATCTATATGGGATACCTCGTTATCGGATTCACTCATGCTTGTTACTGTTCTTTTAGTGAGTCTTGTCCCTTCTCTAACCCAAACGGTATCTATGATGTCTTTTTTAAGACATAGAGGGTGTTATCATGATGTATGTATGTATGAGGTGCATGAGATGCATGTAACATATAGAACATACTAAATCAATTAAAATTTTCAAACAAATCGGCCTATTATCATTTTAGAAGCTTTTGGGCTAACTTTCATAGGAGTGAACTCGTCCCAGTTTAAATGGCCCAACAAGTTCACATCTCATGGCAATGAGTCCAACCAAATCCAAATGGTAATGTTCCGAACGCAAGCACAAAATGGTCCATCAATATTTAGAAGCCTTTGGCCCAATCGTCATAAGATACGTTCTTGTCCCAGTTTAAATGGCCCAACAAGCCCACATCCCATGACAAATGGTCCAGATGGATCTAAACGACAATGTTCCCAAACATAAGCATAAAAGAAAGGTAATGCAAA